>JAQIXX010003557.1:0-19225 GCA_034700605.1 Willowsia nigromaculata | reverse complement strand
TTTTGCCGATTTTTCGTGCATATTTGCATACATATTTTCTCATTTTTCTTGCATTTTTCCTCGTTCTCTGATGATGATGATGCGTGCATGAGTTCTGCCGAACTAACTAACTAATATATATAGATTCTAGCTTAGTGCTGGAATGAGCTTTGTAAAATAAACAAGACGAGAGATCGTGGGCTACGTGCGAATCATTTTTTTGTCGTATCGTTGCATGAGTACAAGCACGGCGTTTCTTGTAAAAACATTTTGGGGGATTTTCAGATGCTGGTTGATATTTTGGTTTTATGGGTTTTTACAAGGAGAGTGATGACGAATGGAAGTATAGACATGTAGTGAGGATGGAGGAAAGAGGAAATTATAGTTTTTGGAATTCATGTGACCGGAATCACACCAGAGCTAGCAAATTTGAGAATGAAGTACAGAAATATTTTCTGGTAAGTAAATGAATGAGCCTCTCTAAACTAGCTATGAAAAAGTTGCTCACAATAGTTGCTCTCTGCTTTGAAAAGGGAAAAGGAAGCTGGCTCCAAGTCTGGAAGACCTTCTCCAACAAGTTTCTCGCGGAAAACTAAATTTGGATGCAAGACTGAAACTTCTTTTTCCTGGTTTGCAAACTAGAACTCACTTACATAATAATAGAGTCTCTCCCCGAAACCACATCACTACAGACCAATGGTGCTACCATATTTGGCTTTTCTCATCATGACAATCGTGTAGTGATGCGAAGTGGATGATGAATGTTCCATTCCATAACATGTGATGTACCAAAAAATTTTCCTTCTTCCACGGGCATTACAGCTATACGTTGCCCTCCATTCGTATGATTACAGAGAAGAGAGTGCTACTCGGGAATTCATTACGCAGCCTTGTTCTTTTTCTGGTGTACACCATTTCCAGCTTATGCTACTTTCGCTGAAAACATTTTTTCCATGAAAGACTCTGTGCTACATGTACATGAACAAAGTCGCCGTCTTTTGTGTGTCGTTCGGTCTAAAGTCTAAACACAATACTGGGAGCTGCAGCTGCTCGGCTGGATGAACGTGTTCCAGCGAACAATGTTGTAAGGGTATTTATTTATTGGAAAAGAAGGAAGGCCTCCAGAGAGGTTGCAACGTCAATACTCTTTCCAAAAAATCCCCACAAAATGTTGTTTTTTATATCTCAAATGAATAGTGTCTAGCCTTATCAAATTATACACTTCTCTCGTATCATCATCACCGTCATAGCCATGCACTTACTCCTGAGTGGTTTCTCTGGAATCTGAAAAGTCCAGTATAAGGTTTACTACGTGATAACAACACTACTAGCTCTTTCAGTACACACACCGAGCTCTCACAGAGAGTGAGATTGAAAGGGTGCCGTTGTCTTCTTCTGTCTTTGATTAATCGTCCTTTCAAAGCAAAACCATGTTTATTTGCTTTATCTTTTCAATTCATTGCTGTCTCGTCCCTTTAATAATCCGATCCGAGGTGGTGCGTGGGAAATGGTCATGCTTGCCTTGATCTTTGTCATTGCATCTTCTACAATTTTGAAGATCTAAGAGACATTCAAGCTACTTCTCTTTCCTTCTGTCAAAGAATATGTACATGTCTTAAAATTCATTTTAGTTTATTCTGTTTGATTGGTTAATGAAATAGGAGCTTTTAAGAAAAGTAAAAGTAAATTTACTCTGAATGAATGAAAATTGATTATAACTCATATTGACACAGTCTGGGTTGAGATGATAATTAAAATTCTTAGAGACAGCTTTCTTTGATTAAGTATTTAGGTTAGACTGTACTTGAAGCAGAGAGATATTTTGCTGGAAAACGTAATTACAAAGCTCAAATACATGCCTCACAGTTTTCAAAGAATTTAGGAAGAAAAGCTTTTCATAAAAACAAGTAGGCTTTTAGAAAAGATGTTGAAAGGAGTTTCCAGAAATTGTAGAGAAGGAATGAATACTTGGAAGAAACAGTAGAATGCTTGTACTATAAATATTATATATAGTTATAGAAGAAGGGAAGAGAAGGGAGTCACCCATACAGTTGTCTACTAATTTCCTTAGAATTTCTTGAAATACACTTTTCGAAGCTAAAAATTAGGTTACGTGATTTATCTAGTGAAGAAGCTGTGTGCTGTGGGAGTTTACAAGAAAAATACTGTGTGTAACGTTGTTACGCAAATATAAAGTCACATATGCCTTGGATGCGAAGAGTGTGTAAATCTAAAGCTGGCTGTAGAGATTTCATGCGTCATCATAAGAATCAAATATGTTCAAATGAAATATACTATGGAACAGTTATGTAACGCCCACATCTACTCATAGATACAGTAAATTAGAAACAAAAACTTCCCACGGAATGCAAGAATAAACATTCTTAATGAATTACAGTTAAAATTTTGTTTACAAATGATAAACTTTTAACTTACCTAATTTGGGTAAATAATCTCAAAACGTTCATGATTTCCGAGGCGAAGAAAAATATCACTGGATTTAATCAAGTCTGAACTGGAACTAACTGACAATTACTGTTGGTTGGTCCACTCTACATTCATAAATGATTTCAAAGCTATATTGGTTTTTACTTATATTTATACTTACGTTCTAATATTTGAGTTTAAGATAAAAAATAACTGTGAAAACGACAATGAATACTAATCATTAGGAAATTATTTACTTGCTAATGCTTGTTGGTAGATCTTCCGTTTTTCTCTGTAAAACGTTTACTAGATATGGGTATATAGCATGGAAAATAAATTCTGCTTTGCAAGATTATTTTACATATTTTTTAGCAGTAACACAATACAAATACTAGCTGCAGGTTTGCTCAGTAATACAGACACCAAGTTATTGCACAATACAATTTACTACGTTTGACAGTTGTAAAAAAAATTAAGCGCATGCACTTGGAATTGCAAATCAGTATATTGAACTTGGCATGCATTCATGCATTACTGTTGTGTATGTATTACTCTTATCATATATCGTTAAAATTCCAATACTTTATTCATTCAAGCTTTTCCAAAGAAGAACTCATTCAACAGTGTGCAACACGAATAAGCGTTTCTTCGTACTTGGTCCAAATTATTTTCATAGAATAAATGTTTTGTTTTATGTTCTCGGCAGGACGCGAGTTCCACATACCAACTAGGTGTCTTATATTGTTTCATTTTACCGTTTTTATTTGCCATAAAATTGTCATATAATTCATTCATACAGTTACATTGATAAGATAGTTAATTGGCAAAGGTTTATTTTGAACAAAAACACAATAACCGAATAATTCGCCGTTTTTTACAGGTTGATTTGTATGCTACGTTAGGCATAGCGCGAATCATTTCATTGTTTAGATCTTTCAGATTGTGTTGCTTTGTAAAAAACGCTTTCGGGATTTTGCCTTTCGGAGTCCTGGCTTGTAACCACATTCAATCCGATTGTTATGCTAGTTAAAGTCGTAGCAGAGATTGATTCTTTAAAATTTTGTTTGTCCTTACATATGACCTGATTTAGTGTATTTTGTTATTATCCCTTAATTAAATCTTGGAAAATTTGCTTTCACCGATCATTCAATGAAATATTAAAGGACAAAGTAAAAACGTGGCATGGCCAATTGCGCAAATCTAAATTTCATTGAAAATATCACAACCCTTATTGTATTCTTACTATACCTAATAGTATCCTCCTCTTTGGCAATAATTAACTCACTGCATATTTGATAGAAAGTCTTTCTTCAGTATTTGCATACAATAATTGCAATTACAATATGCATGGATGTTACGAGGAAATGCAGGAATGAAAGTTACCAGGTAGAAGACATCTATAACTCATCAAAAATGGAGCACTAATGAATAAAAGTATTATACTCTTTATATATATATGCCAATGTGTGCATTTATCTAACGTTATTTACTCTTACGTAGTAAGGTAGCAAAAGTGTAAGACAATGAAGATTAAAAATATTGCTTCGCAATAATCATGTTCACAAATTCGAATGGTAAAGCGTGAGCTTAAGCACGTGGAAATGTCGTACTCCCTTTTACCCACTTTTATATACTGCGTAACGGTCATTCAAGTAGATTCTCGGTAGATGAAGTTGCAGGTAAATGATCATTTGTACGTTGAAATTGATTAGGCATTTGTGTAATTTACATTTACGAATTTATTTCGCGAAAAGATTATAGCTAGAGATAGCCATCTCTTTTTTCTGACAGATCGTAAACATTGGCTTGCCAAAAATTCTTGTTTCGTTGAAACTCGATGAGTCGAAGCAGAAATAACAAGGTACGTGCACTTTGCGGCGTTTCATGGTAAGCAAGGTAGGCCAATACTAATTCTTCATCTAAGACGAATAGCGGACTCAAGTTGATAACTTACAAACCAGTAGTAGTTCAATGGCACATTGCTACTCGTTGCTAATTCAATGTTTTTTCTAAAATATATGCATAGACAGAACTAAAGAAGGACATTCAATTGGATTGAGTGAGAGACAGAAATATACCACCTAAGTCTACTTACAATTCCAGGATTCAAAAGCAGAGCTGTGTCTCATAGGTATAAGGTAGAGTATAGGTAGATGTATGGAAGGGGAATTTCTCAACGTAATTTTTTTAGCATACGAAAGAAGCCCGTGAGGCATTAATGACTCATTCTTTATGCATGATGCATATATTGGTCGATTTAGTGACGAATTGCTGATAGCTCATCAAGCTTGTCGATGTCATTAATAAAGCAAACACTGATGATGGATGACAGATTTCACCACGTAGTTTTGTTCCGCCATTGTTACAAGCTTACTAAATATAAGTGTCTAGACAATCGTTTATAAGTACATAAATCATCAACATTAGCATTTACAACAAACTTTAAACAAAAGGGAGGACCAAACTAACTGAATGTCATTGTATATTGTGTACATTAGAATAATCTTATCAGTCAGTCTTACTGTGACAGTGGCGTGGCATAGAATGATTATGAATCATGCTAAAGTAATCGTATAGGTGAAAAGGGTCTATAAGTTGAGGTTCAAAGAAGTGTAGGTTAAAATGACAATTCAAGGTGTAAAAAACTTTTGCATAAGAACTGACTCATCTATTCATTTGGGATCGAGAACGTGGAATAGCAGACTAAACTCACTTAAACGTATAACACAACACCCTTTTCTGATGTGTGCGTAGATAGTCACGCACTATGTATGTCCAGCATGTTGACTCATGGTAAATATATAACATGCATTATGCAATCATCTATGTTAGAAATAAGCATGAGCTGTTGACCATTGCGCTTTTTAACTCGTCGCAAATTTTTTCCGAAATGTCAATAAATAACTCTGTACAGTACATAAAACATTATCAAGTTAGCTTAAATAGTACCGCTGATACACATAGTAAAAGCGCACACAATTTGTGCATTTTGAGCATAAATTCCTCCGAGAAATACGTGATTCAGATATATGTAGGATTCATTTATATCGACATTACCTCAGAAATTGGTCGAAACATTTAATTTGCACACACAATCTGTTTCTGCTCTGATGTGACACATTTGTGCTTGATACATCATCAGTTTCTAAAAAGTTCCGATCATTACCGTGACCTGATTATTATACTTTATTTTGAAACATGATGTTTGGGGATCTGAAAATAAGCATTTCATAAATTTCCGCGTATTGAAATTGCCATTTTCATTACATTATAGCATCTCGTAATAGTTTTTAAAAATTATGACTCAGTAATTTTTAGAGTAAAGTGGAAAAAATTATTGCTACAAGTTGCTTTGTATGCAACCAAAGCTTATCAACAAATACGACATCATATCGTACAAATGGAACTTTTTGTTATACATTTAAAGTTAGATAACTACTTTTTTAAGTCAATGATGATAGTGTACACGTAATATATTGAATCTACCATCTTACTTAGCTAGCTAATGTTACTGTAAAATCTGTTGGAAGCCACTAACAAAAAGCATATATTTTATGTTATACACACGTTACATGTATGTTATATATAGACGTTATAGTAAGTAAACTAATACATAAAAATTCTGACGCAGCACAATTTTTTAGAGAAAAGTCATTTTCCAGCAAGTTGTTCTTACGAAAGATAAAACATTCCAAACTGGAAATACGTACAAAGACAATCAATCACAATCTCAAAGTAGTAAAAATGCAGCAAAAAATGGAAATTGTGATGTGTGTCAACACATTACATAATATCATATCATTAACATAATTTCACATTTAACGTATTCCTTACGTGTATGTGTGTGTATGTTATTACGCTCTCTGAAATTTCGGAATCACATACTCAAGGACAGACATACATAATGACTAATAATTACTGTGTATCACACTATTTTATACAATTTACATTAGTTTGAGCAGAACCTAAGTTTGCACGTTTTATGAAAAGCCAAAATGACGCTCTCCAAGCTCAACGGTCAATATCAATAGACTTGGTAGATAATAAATTTTACTAGAATTCCAAGAAATAAATCAATTGTTTTTAGTGAAATCAGTCCACTACACCTCTTACCCCCGGAGGTCAAATGTCAGCATCAACGTTTTAAACACATAATATTGTGTTATGCCTCATTCGATAACTCTTGAGTACGGTATATTACGTTTTCCTGTTAATTATCTTTTTATACAATACAATTATACTCTCTGTAAGTGGTAAATGTGGTAATCAGATAAAATATACTTTCATTCCATTGAACATCAATAATCCCCGTCGGGCGTCGACGATAATAAATGATAAGCAATAATCATGTGTCATGAATGCCGGTTCCTTATTGTCATATGCCACTATCATGGTTCCTCATGTGATTCGTTTCATTTCCATCCGGCACAGTTTTGTATCAGTTTAACTGATTTATTTATACAAGTAAAAACGCTTGTGTGTGTGTCATTGTCTTCATCGCTTACTCGCAGTGAGCATCACAAGGTCAATGAATCAATTAAATATCAAAGGTCATACACTACGCATATTTTTAGTCCAGCAACATACTGATTGTGTAACAAAACATTATCGATATGCATTTTGGTAGAAAAAAATACGCGTAATTTGTATAATGCGTTCTTATTTTCCCAATCATAAGGTATACTATTATTATGTACTAGGTATATTATTCTTGTTTTGTAAACATCATGAAACATGTAATCATTACGCAGACAGTATAATCTTCAGCTTATGACTTACGTAAACTAGTGTTAAAAACCAAGAACTTCATCTTCATCACCACACTATCAAGTACGTACATTACAGATGACGCTTTTTAGATATGATTACTGAAAGGACCTAAATACTGGAAAGCTTGTTTGAAGCACACGTAACATAATGTGAGTGAACGTGACGTTGTAGGTGTCTCGTAACGTGACTAATTACTAATTACGCTTGCCATAAATGCACTCGAAATTAGATGGATAAAAGAAACTCGTCCATGTTTTCCTTCCTACAATTGGAAATGCAGAGAAGTTTAAAAATAGTAAAAAAATGCACGGAATACACTTCTATTTCCTATTGATTTAATCCACATGTACATAAACTCTAAACAACCAAATACTTTTAGAGCTAAAAACATTTTTCATTGAACATACTCATTTAATATTTTTACTATACACCTACATTAGAATTGTACATTTGTAGCGCAAAGTTATCAAAAATCTCAGGAGCCGATCCATATCAAACTAGAGACAAAAAGAGATCTGTTTTACTCTTTCCAAGAAAGTTGATTACTTCCTCTGTTAAAAGCTACCTACCTGCATAATATAGGGCAAAGTCATAAACATGTACAGTAACGGTCCAGCAGTTGCTCTCTTACTTGGAAATTAATTGTATGCAACATCTTTCTGCTTGTTCGTCTGTATCTGAGATGATGCTTGTATATGGATGACTAATGAATGGACGAAACAATCATTGTGCCGTTTTACGATTAAAAAACTTGTTCGTAAATATCTTAGTTAGACAGTGTCGTATGCATGTAATGCATTGAATGAAGTACATTGCATGAACCACCATGACTGGATTATTGGATGAAATTTAGCTTTTTTATTTCTAGCTAAATTCTACATAAGCAGATGCGCATTTTCCCCTGCTACTACGTAATCCATAATTATAGATTTAGCCCATTGGATTACACAAGTACATATTAGTTGGTAAAAAATAAAACTGGTGTTACTTCGTACATCTTTTCAAACAAAAGAACGGTGGATTGATGTTTTAGTATGTATTTCTTAAGAGGGAAAGAGAGTCCATTCACTTTGTTTCTAACTTCGTTTTTTCGTAAACACATTGGCATGATTTCCAGGAAACACATCACTTTTTTAATAGAAAATGTGGTACTACTTCCTCTCATTGGTTATTTAAATTTTATCAAAGTGGCGGGGACAGGACTAACGATGCCAATAAATGATGTGGACTATTATATTGATAGATATTCTACAATCTTCCGAGCATTTCAGTCATAAATGTATTTTCTGATGCCATCAGAAAGTCAGATAGTTATTGGTAAATGATGATCACAAGTCACAAGGACAACATAATATGCCAAAAACATCAGTACAGTGTAAAGAGTTGGTTCTTCTCTACTAAAGAGCAATATACATGGACCACTTGTTGAGTTCAAAGAAATACGACTGCCAAAGAATTTATTTCCAACAGTTCTTGTTCAGTCTTGTCTCATTTCTTATTACGAGGAAGTAGAGAAACTAGCATGCTAGGAATTTCATCGTCTTTTTTACACTGAATTGTCCTATGGTACCTTTTTGTGGTAATAAATTACCGCGTAGTATGTACTACGTTACCAATGAATGAAAGATAGCAGGTTTTATGTATATACCTGAAGTTTGGACAGGAATTTTTCGTGAGGGGATGGTGAGCAACGAAACAAACCATTGTTAGATTTGGCTTATAATGTGTATATCAACATACATATTATATATACATACATACATATACATTGTAGGTACTTTTTTCTTTGATATTGAAATGGTTTGATATTTCACAAGAATTGCACGAGTTTCTCCATAGATTCTTTCATTTTTGTGAACTACCTGTTCGTTTTTAATTCAGATAAAACCTTTACAAAACATAGGACAGGTCAAGACAAATAATGGAATGAGGTGAATAAAGCATGTCCCAATCTATTATTTGCATGTATTGGTAAACGAGGATTATGAATGAATGAAATATGAGTTTGAGCACTTTTAGATCAGAACAGAAAAATATAAAACGAGGTGTTTGTTCAAGTCTCACATGCTTCTTTTCTTATATCATGACGAAATGTTCAATCGGAATTAAACGAAATTTTTAAGTCGTAAAAAGGGTGCTTTGGTGGATTAACTTTGGAGAAGGGGACTTGAAGGGAATACTAAACTGGAATACAATTTCTGATAATACAAGTCAGTGAACTTTCGGTGTCCTTTTTTAAATATGGGGGAAAAACTACACTGAAAACTATAAAAAACAGGGGTTGATCTTTTTTTCTAGGAATGTATGGAAGGGTTCCTGAGGCTCATGGCTCAATGACCGATAGATAAACACACAATTTCAAATTTTTTACATTATTATTCCCCATTGAACTGCAGTCATTGTGACAAAAGCACCGTCTTTGCTGGTTTACATTGTGTATAAAATGTTGACAAAAAGGGTTACACATTCTCTGGCTCCGGCGATAAGGTCAATGTTTTCGTTTAAGTTCATAGTTATGTTCTATCATTTTTTAACCACAAAACGTTTTCGCTACTCAAAGGTAAACGAACTTTGTCAGCATTTGAGATTTTGAGGTACAATATGAGACATCCAAGAAATTTTAAAAGTAAAGAACTAGGAACGAGCAATAAAAGTTTTAAATGCAAGCTATGCTATAAGTCAAGCTTCTAAGTGAAATGCTCCAAACTAATTAAAACATAAGAATGGTTTCGATTATGGGAAATTTTAATAATGAAAAGGTTTATTTTAATTTGAAACAGAAATCTGTGACGATCGGTCAACATTTCCTTGAACTGGGTATATTAATAAATAAATAAAGTGATATATTATTGACTGATGTTATTATCATCCCCAATAATAGTTTTGCATTGCATAAACCATTTCCTTGAAACTTGGCTTGTCGAGTGATAAGATAAGCATATCTGTTCCTGCTTATCGCGACATTATCACTAAAATGTCTCCCTGAATTTATAAGCTCGTGTTAATGACTTTGCACCAGACTTAGGAGAGTTTTTTAACAATTGACTGAGATTGTCATTGAAGGGCAGAGTCTTTCTGTCAACTTTACCAGCATTTCTGGAAACAGTCATTGTGCAATGGCAGGAAAGTTTTGGTATTGGCAGTATTGCATGAAATGAATAGTATCAAGTTCTTTGAAGTTCCAGGAGAAGAGTTCCATATATAGGTACATGGCATTCAGAAGTTCTACAGAAGTCGAAAACTCGTCCATCCGTTAATCCGCGAGTTAACGGGAAATGACTATTGAGGGCAACTTGAGCTGTAGATAGTAGATAATCTATTTCGCAAGAAGAAGGGGAAACGGTAGCATTTCGGCATTTCGAAATGACAGAATTATATACAATATTGAATATACCTATACTGTATGTTTACAACAGTTTTTTTGCAATTCGTATTTCCAGGTAATGATAATACGTAAATGACAGATTCAGATAAGCAACAGCGATACCACATACAATAAAACGTTTTTGGGCTGCACACACGACAAGCCGACGACGGATGTTGATTATAATGTGAATTGTCGATCTTTTTTTATTTTTCTCACATGATGGCCCACATGCAAGCAAAACGGATTTCCAGGGAAGTTGAGTTAGAAGGACCGGACATCGTAAAGTATTATGCGTTCAATGTTTCATTGGAATCACTTTTTCCGTGTGTGCAAACCCAGAGGGAAACTAAAAGAGAATGGGAGGGCGGCTATGGAGGGGATCGTGTTCCAACTAAAACATATTATACAACATGAAACGAATGTCTTCACCAAAATCTATTTGCCAATGCAAACAATCACATTTACTCAGAACCAGTTGAATTTTTTTTAGAGTTCTAGCAAAGCGTTTAGTCAGGTGGTTTAATTTCATGCTTTTCAGTTTTATGATGAAAAGCGAGTTAAAATCAAGGGAAAGTTTTCAGAAAAAATGTTCAGCTGCCACTATAACTAACACTTGCTTTCATCATTACAGTAGCTGTGAGAATGATACAATGATAATAATTATATATGTATTCTAATTTTGATTCATAATAATACATACGATGAAAAGTTTTTGAGCAGGATCTGGATATTTACATTGAAAATTGAGCCCACCAACTACCAGCTAACTTCTTCCTTTGTGTTATTATATCATATAAGCCCCTTTTATTATGCAACGCTAAACAATCCCTTCTTCGCAGAAAAGCCAAAAGTTGTTTAGGGTTGTGATGTGTGAGAGCGCATGTTCATGCTTTCCGGTAAAACTATTAGCAGCCAACAACCCTCAAAGAATGAGTTGATCCCTTTCATAAAAGGGCCAAGGGTTCATCATCATATAATATGCTTGACTTTTTGGACTTGTTTCTCAGGAATTCAGGTAAAATTCAAATATGAATTATGAAGGTAGCGAGCATGTTTAACAAAGGATACGTGTAAATGCAGAGCTGTGCAAAACAATATTTTAAGTAAAAACAAAACTCAGCATAATATACAATATAAGAAATATAGTTGCAGATAACCAATAAGATACACTGTGTTGTTAGTTCATTAGCATTAGCTCAACAGAATTTTAATATTTAAACAGGATACCAGTATAACTTTTTCATGTGACTTACTGGTAGATTGGTGTTGATAAGAGCTAAGAGTTTATGGATAGGTAAGTGATATATTATGTTATTCGTGTATGCATGTAAAGGAAATCCATTTAGCAAACAATATGTTTGAATAGAAAACTAGAGATAAATAGCTTGAATTGAAGTGGTTTGTCACGGTTCCGTTGAATTGTGATGATTATGTACCCATTTATGACTCATGGTCATAACGTACTAAGGATAGATCGTCATTTCCTAGCCACAACATTTGATGACTAGAGCTACATGAAGACTCATCCATATTTATGCATGTCCAAATTACTTTATAAACAATAAAACTCTTTAGCATTAACTATAAAACCAAAATCTCTCCATCCGAAAAAATATGGCTAATTTCTTCATGTGTTGACTTATCTTTAACTTTCTCCATATATTTTTGTACCAAGCCAACCCTACAAAATGCTATTATAGATTTACGAAGATGATGTAAGTCAGTCGATGTCTTTTGCTCTATTTAATTATGTAATTGCTCATAAAACATGAATTTGTTTTTCGAATAAAAAGAAAATAATATGTCAGTTGACGATCGTGCAATGGTGCAATTCCATTCGAACTGGGCCAATGTAGAATAAAAATGACAACTGACAACCATATATACCTTATTTGCAATTTGCAACGAAAAGTACAAATTTATGCACATAACAAAATCATGAATTATTTAGGAAAGAGCAGACTGAGCAGACAATGATGAATATTTTTCGATTTGCAAGATACTGAGAAGCCGTAACTGTGTAACACCTATCACCTAACACCTACAACAATCATCATACCTTCTCTATTGGCAAGTTCTCTTTTTGTTTCTGTTTTTACAAAACTCAATCTAGTGCATTATTATTTCAAACAAACAAGTCATTATTTGCTCAACCTCCAGAAAATCTTTTAGGTTGTTTTGTTCGATGAATATTTTCTTTTGAAAACTAACACACTGACAATAAATTCATCATATGTGGCATATCATAAATAAAATTGCTGTCAATTATCAGCTTCATCGGAATTTTCGTTTTGTAAGTAGTAGTGGGACTCACCATCATACCCACTACTACATTCGATACCATTTGCACCACGATGAGCTAATACTAATGAACTGCTGCTCGGTTACACATCTCATCGCTGTACACATGTAGACAAACGCAGAATCTATGTTCTGATCTTTTTGTGCGTGGTTAATTGATAGATTTTTACTTGTTACGTAGTTCATTAGGAAATCCCTGGAAATGAAATTGGGCCATATATTGTTACAGTCACTTGAACTCGGGAAAGCGTAGGGTGATGAATGTAGAATGAATGATTCATAATTTTACAACCGAGAAACTTGACGCATTTGGTTCCCATCTCCTCGTTAATCAGAAATGTATTACATGATTTTCAATTTCCTTACTAAATGTTTTATAAAACTTGTCCCAGGGACAATTCAATTCACATGTATGTACGCGACAAGGAAAAATCCAAATAAAACATTTCTCCTTACTCGAAAGTTACGCGCTCGTACTCGTGGTAGGAGATTGAATTTAAGTTCATTAAGGCTCTATACCTACTGCCCCGGATTTTGAAAATATGATTTTACTTGGTAAAGGTTTGAACTTTCTTCGTAACACATACACAAGAAAATCTTTCTTCAATTTAGAGTAATTGTTAATGCCCGTGACCCGTCGCAGCAATTTCCTCAATTGTATGATTTGTATGATAAAGATTTACTAGGAAAAGCTTATAAAATCTCAAATATGATCGTTTACGACGTAAAATATGGTTGATAAATTATTATATCATTAATAAGATGATCTTTTAAAAAGCTTTCGCTGAATCATTATAACTAGCAACCAAGTAAATAACTCCTTTATGGCATTTTATAATCATAATTGTTAATGGTTCTGGCATGGCACGTCACTAACATGATCTGATCTTTAAAAATGATAAAATCCAAACATCATCAGCAAAAGTCAAAATGACTTTCCTACTTGCGATTGGAACGCATGGTCATATCGCTTCTACAGTTGAAATGCACAAATGCAGTGCGCAGTATCTTATGAATCCTTCAATTCAATGCAATCTTTCAATTTAAATAACATGTAGTGTCGAATATAATACACAATAAACCTTTGATTTTGTAAATTTATACTTGGTTTTCTTTTTCTTTGCAAGGAAGTATTAGCTTCCAAAAAGACATCGATTCCAACAACCTGCAGACTGCATACGGAAGTTCTTCGCATAAAATTGTGAAAAGCATTGTATGAACTTAGATGGACTTGAGTTGAGACACAAGCATATTATGGCATATTGTAAAATTCTGTAATAATAATACAAGTGAATGGAACCTTGACACGCTATGTCGCGTGTCCGCTCTCAAATTCATGGTAGATTTCTTCCAAAATTTTCTTGGAAATCCCATGAATATGCATTATGTAGTGTGTCCTAATCCTTCACGTGTATGTGTACTGTGAAAATGCTAAGCCTATAACTGCCAACTCCACTCCTCCAGATAATAACGTTACTACTTTGCAGAGACTCCTCTAACCGTACAAAACTATTAAGGCACTCTGTATTTCAGCCAATGTATGATGGTTTCAGACATGCATGAGTGTGCTAGTACGATGTAGTTTTAGTCTCGATGAAAATAATTGGAACTGTTGAGCAATTTCCGTCTCTACCTAAACAATATATCTAATAGAATTTAACCAAATATTGTGTTTGAGAGATTTTACCTTTAAACAAATTGCAAAGCACTATCTTACTGAGCTTTTCAACAGCATTTAGCAAACCACTCTGTAATAGTCGTTTCGTATAAGTATTGCCAAAATGGCTAAAAATCTGTTTGCACAAACGGTTAGAAGAGTTGTGTTGTGAGTGATGACCACTACACACAAATTCTCTGGAAATTTAACTTTCTTTGAGATATACACAATAATTAAATGGGAATAAAAAATATTAATCCAGTGCATTTGTCGTTAAAAAGCACTGTTTTTAGAGGATATATGCAAGGAACTTTGTAAGTTAGATTCCTTTATCCGGTTATTTTTTTTGGGAAGAGCTAAATGAAAAGACAATACAACGGTTAGATTAGATACAAAAAGATTTGGTTTGTGTTAGTAATTCAGACAAGATTCTTTAGAATTTCTTTTGTTATGGTTTATAAATGACAGTGGTTCTACTTTTTCACTGCAAACATTTCATTTGTGTATTCTGTATTTCCAAGTAATGAAAACATCTGCATGATTTTTAAATTGGGTAGGCAAGGGAGAGGGAAAGCAGCGTAGCTTCATATATAGGATGCAATCCTAAAAACTATATATGCCTGCTAAATGAAGAAACAAAGAGCTGGCAAATTGTTGAAGGATTCAAACAGACAGACTAATTACTACCTGCCAGGAAAGTGGGGCTGAGAGTAATTTGGTCTGTAATAAAGCGTCATCAGGCCGTAAAGTTTCCTGAAATCGTGTAAAAAGTAGAAGCAGGTCCAATTCAGAGGAAAATTTATCGCTTAAACTACAGGGTAGATAGAGATCATCATCATTCACCAAGTGTGTCGTTATATTGAAATTACACATGTATAACATATATTTTTATGCATTAAAGCGTATATTACATGTACGAAATGTCCTGAAAAGCTAACAGGTAGCTTTTACCCTACCTACAACACGGATCTACTGACTTCGTGGTAATTGTGGGATTCGCTCGCAGTCACTACTCACTACACACCACCAGTCACTCGTCTATCGTTCATTTTTATCGAAGTTTCAATCTGTGTACATTTTGGCTCACTCATTTACTGTGTACTGTGTGGTATGTAGGGTGTAGTAAGGATCATCCACTTGGTTTCATTGCTTCACCTTTTTGGAAAGATGATTAATGCATTACAATGTAGTTAGTGATGAAGCATAAAAGTAAAAAAATGTAATGCCCAGGCACATATTATGGCTTAGTTACGTTACATACTGCGATGAAGAATTGGTTGCTGTTTGCTTACTCACATATAGCACCAGCTTAGCTAGTAGCATTAAAATGAAGTGTTTGTTCACTTTGTTCATGATATTTCATGGAAACCGACATCCATTTTTGGCTTTTCTCACAGTCAGTTTAATCGGTTTCTGTTCTGGAGTGTTTTAATTGAATATTTATGTAGGTTAAGCAGCAGCCAGTAACAGCAAATAAAATTGAATTTTATAATCCGGATCCAAGATAGATTTTAAAGTTCATTTCATATATATTTGCATCGCATATACCATTTTTTCGAAACACCAAATGTTCGAATCCATAATACAAGGATATTTCTCCTCTCAAATTAAAGTATGTATTGAAGTCTAGTTTTGCTTTCACCCGTATGGTTTTTCCTATAAAAATTTACGTTGTCTTGTCTTCATGTATATGTGATGCGATATGATATATGCAGTCTCTTCTTCATGCAATAAAACACTAAAAGTTAGTCTTAACTTTTGAGTTTCCTAAAGATAGCATTGTAAATTGTAAATGTATACGTGCGTACATTTAGCGATTCAGGTAGGCATATTTATTTCATATTAGAAATGATATCACGATGATAATGTAGAATTCAAAAACTTTAATACAACCTCACTTATCCCAGGAAGGTGGTTTATAACCAGACAATTGACGAAGAAGAGAAAAAAGAGAAAGGAAGTGGTATAGATAGGTAGAATAGGTAAGTATGAATGCGTATTATCGACTCGAGATTCTTAGAACCTGGGTATTATTAGATGAAACATCCAGTCTAGAATGGCAAAAGAGAATGGAATGGTGGAATGTAGAAGTTCGTGAGAATTTGCCCTTGGTTTAAAAAAAACTCGAGTGGAACTGCGGCAGGCAGTATTTTAAGTTAGCACATCCGTTCTTTTGCATGTGGATTGCCGATTGTAGGTTTGCCTCTCTTAATATGGTGGCTTCGTGAGTCAGTGAATCTACCATCTCGCATAGTAAATCAAAAAGAAAGATTTGCCTGCCTGTACCAGCAGAAGCGTCTGTTGTGTCTCGTGTCGTTCATTCTGGTAACAAAGCGAGGAGTGAAGTGGAATGGAGATGAGGAAAAGTGACATTCACTTAAGAAGACTACAGCAGCGATCTAAAAACTGTATAATTCCAGCATATATCAGCAGAGCGCGACTCGCAAGAAATTTTAGAAATACTTTTTCCAAGAAAATGTTTTTTAGCACAGAAGAACTTTCTGTAATAACGAACATGCTACACATATTTAGTTGATTTCAATTCATGGCAATAATTTTTTGCAAGCCTATTTTAATTTAAGAAAAGGAAATCGAAATTTATGGAGAATAAAAACCGTGATAGAATATAAGAATGTTTAAAAAACACGAATGACATCAGGGAAAGTCCAGAGGAATGAAAGCTTTATCATTATCGATAATGGTATAGAAGTGAAGTATTTATATTATGCACGTAAATAGTTTTACATGCAATTATTCAATATTGAATAATAATGTACTAAGCCACAGCTAAAATTTCGTTTATGATTGTTAAGATGCGAGTGTAATACAAAAATGTCCAAATAGTATATGCCATGAGCATCAATATTAATGATAAGTAGAGCAAGCAAAAAAAGTGTCATATGCGGAATATAAAATATAGGTTACTATTTTGTTAAAATTTTTTAAATAATATTTACCTACATTCATATGTACCTATTTACTTTTCATATTTTTGTGTGTTTGCAATAAAGTACATTCACATGCTAAAATATATTGGAAAATACAACGTGACCCAGAACTTGGTTGACTTTGGCTTACAAACTTACTGTTGAGCAAAATATTTATTTATTGTAAGCAAAATCAATTAATTGCTGAACTGAGGTAGCTATAAATAATATGAGGGACTGATATTGAAACGCTCAAGTTTAAGCCCACATCAATTCGTCGAAAACTAATAATATGAAATATGTTTGAATAACGTTGTCACTGGAAAATCCACTGGACGCGGGGGCTAGCAGATTTTTTCTCCAGAATCATTAGTCATTCGCTTTTGCTGCACATACATAAGCATTCTAACTGTGTTGGTATGCATGTATTATACGAGTGGTCTAAATAAATGCACGTTACATACATACATAGTTAGAAACACAAAACACAATGCGATGGCAGCCAGAGACAGCGTGGTGGCGAGGCAGGGAAAGAAGGGGAAAGCTAGAGGAGTGAGTTGATGTAAGATTTCATGGAACTGCTAACTCTGATGGAGTGCTGACGTAAGAGACATGAGTTCTGAGTAAAGTCATTTCTAGAGGGACCACTATCCCATCACCAAAGTTAAAAGTAGAACTGAACAAGGCAAAGTTGCACTTGTTAGATTCATGTCGCAGTAGATTCAAGTGGATTTATTAGCTTTCCTAGTAGATGAGTGAAAAGCGGTAAGAGAATAATGGGTTCTAAAAAGATAAAGCAACGTTGAAACATCTTCGAGGAAGCAAGAATAGATAGATATAACCTGGTTTATTCTCAGACTCATGGACAAGGTTTACTAGTTTAAAAATAAGTTGATAAGCTTTTTATACATTGGTTACTTTACAAGCGTCTGGCTATTGCATTGTAAAAATAGCATTCGGAATTCGTAAGGTTAAATTCGTTACGGAACTTCCGTCCGTCGAAATGTTTTAAGAAATGATTATTTATGCATCGGTTAATCTATTCTTAGATTTTCTTGGTCAAAATCTATACAAATGAATTTCTTTAAGTAGCCAACGATGTGTGCATTGCATTGGAGTTCTATTCTTCTATATGGACGTCTTGAACTTGTCATGTCATGTGGATAAAAAGCAACAAAGTAGATTATACGCAACATGTACTATCTGCATAAATGCATTATATTGAATATTCATGTTCTTGTAACTGTTTATGCTTTTAAAAACTCACTCAATGCAAAGGATTTCAAACTTTGAAGCTTCAATGCGTTGATAAATTGCTGAACATCAATTTGTGAAAGCGTAGATTGAGCGGATTCAGATGAGAAAGTACGCATTACCTAATCGATTGCTTCATACATGGATTTATGCTTTTAAAAATTCTTTTAATAGCAATAATAGTCCTTTATTTTTAAATGAATAACATGCTCACACATATGTGAACAATTCAATTGAAAAAAATTACAATTGAATACCGAAAATACCCTGAGGTTAAGTTTCCTGTAGTTTACAGTAGGCACGTGCATTAAGTTATTTGAGAATGATCTTTGTTTTGATTGCTAACACACTGCCTTATATAAATCGTGAATTAACAATAGGGACCATTCATTTAGTACGTAACGCAAAAAAACGCATTTTTGTACCCCTCCCTACCCCATGTCACGCTTGCGTCACAAAAATCGAAACCCCTCCCCACCCCTATGTCACACATAACATGGGTAATGCGTGAGAAGTACATTGGTAGTTACAAAGTACATTTAC
>JAQIXX010003556.1:0-19231 GCA_034700605.1 Willowsia nigromaculata | reverse complement strand
CACGTGTGAACCATCTGAAAGTAGAAAGTGCATAATTCTAACATAAAAGGGCTAAGATCTGTGACGGAGGATTGCAGTTAAAAAGGAGAATTCAAAAAATATTTGAATTTGAATATGATGACAGTGAAAGTTTTTCTTGGAAATTACGCAAAAAGGATGTTATTCTTCACCTTCGCTTTTTCTTCAAAGGAATCTATTCCTACATTCCATGAATGAAAGGAATAAATGTATATTCACAAGAAGGACGGCATAAACTATAGCAGAACTCAGTATACAATAAATATTTTTAATGTTTTTAGGAAAGGCTTGCTCCCTGCTTTGTTTAAAACCCTGAGGAAATCTTGAAATAAAATAATCATCAGCAGCATATGTATGTATTTTTGAGAAAACACAATGTTTTTATTAGACATTTTACTAAATGCCATGCATAATCCATCTATATCAAATTTCATCCATAAATAATAAATACGTACTTTCACAGTGAAGACAAACTACGTACAAAATTGCATTTTTAAAGCAATTTTTAATGGTACGAGTGTAAACAATGCATGCAAGTTACGTTGGTTCACGTTAAGAAAAACACCTTTATAATATCTTTTAAGTCCTTTTTCAAACGGTCTTGGGTATGCTTTCATGAATGAAATGTGTTCATAAGATGAAATATTCTGTTTGATGCTGGAGTTGCAGGCATTGATGATATAATGTAAAAATATGGCTTGAGAAGGGTAATTCGGGATATGAACACGTATGGTTGCATTGAGATGGTTCAGCCTAGAATGTAGCTTTGTGACTTTTCGCAAAGAATGAATAAATGCCACCTTAGGTAGATTCAATAAAGAGACGCTAAGCAGATTAAGTAAGTCTCAAAAAGGAAAAATACTGGGTTTATTCTGAGTCAAGTGTAGCATACTGCTTGAAATGCTTGACTTATGTCTTAGGCTGAACAACGAGAAGTGAATAAAAGTGTGAATAGAAGTAAAAACGAAGACCTCTGGATTTACAAGAATTGAGGTTACACGTGTCATTATACAAATTGAGAAGCATCGCACCTTTATCACTGAGTACAAAGGCATGGTCATTGTGACAAATGAAATAGACAGATTAGTAAAAGGCAATTTTACTAAGGCTAGCTTACATACTATTGAAATAAGTTTGTTGTACGTCGTACCAACAATGCCAGAAACTCATTTAAAAGAAGTTTGAATTAAATGTATCTTGCTGGAAACCGGACTACCGAAAGATTTTAAGCCATGAAATTACATTCCGTCAGTCAGTTATCAAGCTTACAAATGTCATAAGACCACAATGTTTGAGCTTTTACTCGTAGTGAATCTAGAGACACAGTATTAGATTATCTAAACAAGTTGGGAATAAGCAAGATAAAAGATGAAAGCTAGACAAAATAGGACTTTACTTCTTCCTAGAGAAAAAAAGTTACATATATTTTAATTGAAAAATGTTGCTAGGTACTCTGTTTCTACAGTCAACCTAATGATATACACTCTGAGTAAGAATAGAAGAATAACATGAAAAAATCTTGTAGTTTGTTGGATTTGTCTGATATTTGGCATGAATATTACTTGTTAGAGACTTCATGTATCCCACACAAGAATGTAGCATATGCTTGTGTATATAGCTTACAGAGGGTGGGGGTCCATTTTTACCTGAGTCAAAATAGAAGAATAATTTTGGACACCAAGATTGTTTTTGGTTTTTAAGTGGGTTAATCCTTTGATACGGAACTAAAATGATTCTATTCGGAACCACAGATGTTAAAAATATATTATTAGACCGTTTAGCACTAGGAATTACATGACGTAGGCACGAAAAGCAAATCACTCACTGAGTTTCAATTTTTTGTCAAAATCTTACTGCTACCAGAAGGACTATTTACAGGAACGTGCAGTGTAATCTTCAAAGATTACACTCAGAAATATGAATTCAAGCAAAAATGACCTTGATTACTACACAGTGTATGTAGAACTTGGAAAGCTTATATGGGTTTGGTTGGCCACCACTGAACACTAAAACAGCATCCAGTGTTTTTGTAGTTAGCACAGGAGATGTGTGTGTTTAACCTGGCTCCATTTTCTAACTAATTTGTATCACTCAAAATTTATAACAGTTTAAAAATGTAACTTTATAATGTAAGCTTCTCAATTGATGTTCCTATTTAACAACTAGCGTCAAAGCAAAACACAACATCCGGTATTTTTTACACGTTATGTCTTTAAGTTACAGTATGCTCAGATGCCGTCCTGGTAGTGTGTCTAAACATCATGGAAACAAAACAAATCAACCTTATTTTAATGGAATGGTGCAGGTTGCATGGGGAGTCCGGAAAGAACAAAAATTTGGAATAACTTTTTAAACCTTGGTAGCCCTGCAGGTATGCCATATTTAACAGTTTTACTTTATGAATTTTGTGGAAGGCATATTCTGTGCTTTTATTAATACACATTGATATTTAATTGATCACTCATATTTCGTTTCGGTTATACAACTATATAATGCGAAAGACCGATAATTTCAGTTTTGAAAGCCGCGATTATTAATTAAGTCCTAATCGCTTAAAAATAATATATATATGATGTTGTACAAATGGATTCATCATAAGAAAATACTTATCAACAAAATTTTTTTCTATTATGCGTGCACATATTTACAACGAAAAAAGTTAACCCTTGACATATTCATATATGATATTTTAATTACAGTAAATTCTTATCCTTCTCATAAAATTCACATAGTGTCGTGAGTTTTGAACCATTGTGCCAAAGTTTGCAAAGCAAATCGCAATAGAATTACGTGAAAATGTTCCTTAAATTTAAGTAAATTTAAATTTGAAATACGCCTTTCCAAAGTTGTAAGACCGAATACATTATAGTTCACGTTGGTTCCAAGTGAACAAACCAAACACAAAAAGCTTTTTAAAGGAATCGTGTTTTATCTACTTTTTGAAAGCCATCCTAGATTAATTTTTTAACCTTCCTGCAAAATCCGGACTTATACTTGTTATTATAGCTCACACACTGAATGGTGCTCAACACTATTGCAGACATTTTGTTTGGTTTGCTGGATTTTGAGTTTTGAGAATACAAATATTGCATTTCAGCTGTGTTCTCATTTTATTCCAGACGTTGTTTACAAGATGTTGGAGCATTGATCCCTTGCAAAAATTCTTGGTATCTCTTGATGAAAACATGCTGAGTGCTAGTTCAGGGTACGCACCAACGAATTACAAAAAATCTAGTGTAATGTCGTCATTCATGAATTTTGTATGTGTTGTTTTGAGAAAGACTATAGTTGGTATAGGTAGCATTGACGTAGTGACAGAGCTAAGAACAGACGCTCAGCAGACAATAAGCTCTTTTTTAATTCAATTACTTGTAAGAGGCATGAGAGTTTAGCTATCGCAAAAACTCATCATTTGTGAGCTCATGAAAGCAAGCTTAAAAATTTCATGTAAATATAAGGGTACAAATGACAGAAAAATTAACTACGCTCTTTGATTTTGTGTAAATTATGGTTTCATTTTAGGGTAAAAAACTTGTCTGCCTTTACTGCAGCGTAATAACGTTATTTCGGGCGGCAAAAATATCCGCTTTGTTCACGTTGTTGCCAAAGGCTTGCAGTCATTGTGTTCATTATGCGGTAATATGACTTCATAATCTGCTATTGAAAATATCCTATTACATTTTTAAATGTAATTTTTTATTTCTTGATAAGATATATTTTCATTTTAATCTTAAATAAACTTGGCTTAGTAACTACAAATTTTTACTTCACTTGAGTTTCAGTCAAAAAATTTATTTCAATCAGTTATTGTAGAACAAAAGCCACTATATATTACTGGACTAACAACGAAATGCCTGAAATGGAAACCCAAAACAGAGTTAATTTACCTGCGTAGATTTTACTACGTAGAGTCTTATTTAACTCTCATATCGCTAATGTGATAAAATATGAAGTAACAGGAATAAAACAAGTGTTTACATACGCGCGGTAGGAATGGTCCCTGACTATTTTTAATTTAAATGCGGCCTCCATTTTCACCATTATTATCTCTACTTTCAATACACGCTATTCCAGACAT
The DNA here is from genome assembly GCA_034700605.1 of Willowsia nigromaculata. Classification (NCBI taxonomy): domain Eukaryota; kingdom Metazoa; phylum Arthropoda; class Collembola; order Entomobryomorpha; family Entomobryidae; genus Willowsia; species Willowsia nigromaculata. Next base: position 15,135 of record JAQIXX010003556.1, on the reverse strand, counting down.
TATCAAAAGTTATTAGAAATGTTCCAGGTAAGATTTTTATTATCTCTGTTAGAGAAAAACTTCCCAGAATTCCCAGAAACTTTTGGGAGTCTTAGTTCCGTAATCAGAAAGAAATGTCGTTCCCACATTACATGAAAGCTATATTTCAATCCAGTGATTCACTCGTATTGAGCTTTCCAAGCTGCTGTTACTTGCATCAGCCCTGCTTCCATGGTCTGCTTAGACTACCTACATAAAGGTGGGGAGAGGTTTTTCATTTGCTGCAGTGCAATTTGGAGCAAAAATTTAGTAAGCAGATGGAACAGTGGCATCTTAGATTAAAACAGAGACAATCCGTGATGGGAACAGTAAAACGAATATGTAATGGAAGAAATCCTGTAAAGTAGAAAGGTGATGGAATCGTAAAATATGCGAAACCTGTGCGCACTCAAGCACTGTGATTTGCACATGTATGTGCAAATCTGTCTGATACTTATGATCACATACTTCGCTATTCATGCAATTTAATCATTTTGTCTTTGCATAATTTTTTTTAGCTTCATATTTGCACTGAGGTGTTTCGTAGGCAATTGATTAATTTCCATAAGTTGAAGCTGTAATAAAGCCATTTCCGAAACTCTTAAACATACTTAATACTTGCAAAATCCACTTCGACATATCCAATAGATATACTTATGACACGAATACCTTTTTTTGCCAGATACGCATGGAATCAAAACTGCAGGCATAAGTCTCACAGCAGAACTCACAAGGGAAAGGACCTCGATGATGCCTCTACTTTTAAATGCAAAATAGCACATCTTGTAGAGAAAAATTTGTAGAATAATATGCGCATAGTCGCTTTTCCGAATACACTGATTTTCGTTCGTAATAGGAGCTGAAAGTATAAGCACTTGAGTGGATTTCTGTATACAAAACATAAAAGTACCAAAGAATTTCCACCGCACACACAGCGTTAGCGCTCTCCTACTCTTTACAACTTAACAAGGGCTTATTTTTCCCCAAAGCTGTAAAAAGAGAGCGCTTGAGATGCGCTGCGCTTGAGTGTATGGTAAATATCCATCCGTGCATTTTTTATTTTTGTACAAAGAGAACCACTAAAGCTCTTAAACTTTCAGCACTTATTACCAACCAAAATCAGCGCATTCGATAAAACGACTATGCGCATGTTATTCTACAAATTTTTCTCTACAAGATGCGCTATTTCTCATTTGAAAGTAGAGGCATAATCGGGGTCCATTCCCTTGTCAGTGAAGATGGAATTCTCATTTACTTCTGCCTTATTACACGCATCACTTTGCAAGGCCTTGTATTTTACATGAAAATTTACCTATAAGCTTGCATATGGCTTCTTAATTCTACTGAACTCTGAATGTGCTTCATTTCAGTAATAATAAGCTGAGCTTTTGGTAAGGAGTGCTGACGAAGCGTCAGTATAAGACATGAACATTTAGGATTCGATATGAGACCATGATATGGTTTTTCAACATGAACTCGCTATTGCTAGAACTTAGATTGAGGTAGAAAAATCCAAAGAGCATGGCCTTTTTTATTTATGCAACTGTCGCAAGTGAATAATAAACATTTATATTATGATTGGATAAATACGCATAGTAAAATGTCAAATGTATTATCTACGAAGTAGTATATGTAGATAAATTTTCATACAAAAATCATATTTTGGAAGCGGCAAAATCATTTTTAGTTACTTCCTATAAATACGAGGAAGACTTCAAATATATTCTTCAATAAAACAAAAAAGGAAATTCTGGGGATTTGCATTTTCCATTCTCATTTTATGCTGTCAAATGATTTCTCGATCCTGTCGAGCATGATGTATTAATAAAATCCTAACCTTCTTCTTCAAATATTGAAAAACTACAATCTGTTAAGGTTCTGTAATCATGAGGCAATAATATGTGTCTACTTGCGTTTAATACCTAAAACATGTGAGGAAATGGAAACTTCTAAGGACATTTTATAACAAAACGTGTCAATGTGTCAACAGCATGTAAATCTGCATTCCGCATTGAATGCAGCTGAGAAGAAATATTACTGCCTAATGCCATAAAAATATTTTGCTTTACTTTTTTTACAGCAATGAAATCACCAAAAATATGCACGACATTCTCCCTTTGAAGGTTTTATTTGACGTTTGACTAGCGTTTGTTATGTATCCATCTCAATTTTCTTTCATTCATGAATTAATGTCTCAGTTCATGGAAGGGAAACCGGGTGATAAAGTGAATTTTCAAACATTGCTCTTAGGATAAGTGCGTCAACAATGTATAAAATCTGTAGTGGTTCCTCAGCTTTTAGAAAATTATGCACGTATTCTCCTAGACTCATGCGCTATACAAGCACAAAAGGGAAAATTTTTTGAACTTGTACTCAAGGCGGTTAGTAAAAACTCTTTAATGACATTTCACAAGAATACTTTAACATATGAATAATATAAGCTACATTCCTAGTCATATTTAAGTAATATAATCTGGATTCTAATAAATTCTACCTGGCTACCAGACATGCAACTTCTCAATTGTTAACCTTATTGTTTACACTTCTAGTGAAGCTAGATAAACCGCGTTTTCCAAAATCAATTAACATAATTGTTAAATCTCAATCTCTGTACACATTTGAGAGCATTTGTAAGCTTTTTATGTCCGCTTACCAAAGCTCAAGTGTGGCTCTGGCTTTGCGAGTGTTGCCTCAATGTATGTACGTAAGCACTACCGTAAATTTGCAATTAGACGCCCTCTCTCAATAACTGGCATCCTCCAAATAGACGCTCCTGGGTCCAAGAGCTAAAAAGTCGACGAGTGCTTTTAGAAGCCACCCTCAATTATACGACTTCCCACATACCAAAAATTGCATTTCTTAATATACTGTGTCTATGAGAGTATATATCTGCCTATGTATTTGCCCGTTTAAAGTATACATTTATTGTATGCTGACCCTTATAAGCGTAAATTGACTTTCGCAAATCCGTAGGGAGGGTAGAAATGCGCTTCTTAATGGAAAATAATGATTAGCAACTCATATCAGACAAAGTAGACAAAGAAGATCCCAAAAATTTACTAAATACTTTGGAAGCTCCCTTTAAGTACTCGCCTTCTCCAAATATATGCCCCGGTGTCTGTGAAATCAAAAATCAAAGGTAGCTCTTAGACGCCCCGGCGTCTCATTGCATTAATTTACGGTATGTAGTTTGTGTAAGTAAACACTGTAATTATACAAGAGTTACAATACATGACTATAACTGGATTCGCTTTTGTTTCCATGGTTTTTTTTACATTTAATTGTTTCTAAAACTAGACGAGAAACTTTCTAAAAGCGTTAGTTAAAAACAAAATTTAGCATATGTCGCTCTTAGGTAACCAAATCAAAAAAGAAAAACTTCTTGAAGAAATTATGCTTGAATTGTTTTTAAATGTCACCTTAGATAATCTTTTAAACTTCTCTGCAAATGTCAGCCGTCAAAAACATGCAACAAATATAGCTAGTATACTGAATGAGACCATAAAATTTCAAGCCTACTTTATTTGAGTGGCATTGGTTTTTGTGTTAAGTCTAATATTGAGTTTTCCACGTTTTTTGCTTGACAGGATGCTTAGGTAATAATCTTTTAAAAATATACATACGATTAGAGGCAATCCTCGTAAATTGCATGCTCTACCTTGTCTACTTTTATGCTGTAATAATATGAAATTTATATATTTTATACAAATTCATAAGCTTTTGTTTTGGGTTGATATTTGCGCTTAACAATGGTTCAGCATTCGACTGTCTAAGCATGGGATTAAACTAATTAAGTTCATGTGTTTCTTACCTCAACATACCTCTATTATTGTGCTAACGTTGTGGAAAACATGCTGACAAACACCTGTTATAACTCATGAACCATGGGAATTTGTTGTGTACTTTTGACCTTTCTATATGATATCCTAATGCTAAAGCTCCTTTGCGTGCGACAAAATAGCGTGATAAAAAGGGATATATAGTAGACTAAAATGTAAAACTTTTCATGGAGCCCCAATGCTCTCTACCAATACAAGTGCAAATCCGTGTCCCCAAGAGAGGTTTATTAATTAGTAAAATTAAACGCTGCAGCACAATACATTGAAGGTGTACCAAAGTTAGATTCCAATGGGCTAGAAACTAAATAGTGCCGTAACTACTACCTACAAGCTAAATATAATATGAATGGTGAAGATTAAAGCAAATATTAGAAATCATTTTATGCAGAACAATTTGCTTAACTTTTTAAATCATAAGGATTGGCGAAAAAGGTAGTTTACTGGCTTTCCCTACTCTGTGCTTACTTAATCCTAATGGCCTAAAGTCTTAAATATAACGATGAAATGGTAATAATTGTTTTAAAAAGAAAAAGCAACCAGCTCTTTGAAAACTAAGTCATTGATACGTCCAGGGGCGCAGGGAGGGGGGTGCAACCGGTGCATTTGCACCCCCCTTGAGTTTTGGGGGAATTTTTTTTATTACATGCATTAAACTTTCTGCTGGATACTCTATAAATTTCCTTTGTTTTTACATTAAACATTAACATTTTTGTAACGAAAACTTAAATTGCGCCTCAAGTTTACATATTTTCACATAATAAACCTTCTAAATACTTAAATATCACCCCAATACTTCAATCATAGTTTCATATGCTTATGCATGCTTTCATTTCCATTTAAACTACATTCCAAACTTTCTTTACCTTTCTTCCACTCATGCCAAAATGCTTACAAAAGCTTCCTCAATATACCTATATAAATAAAGGATTTGACTTTTGATTCTCAAAAATTCCAAACAAAATAATAAAACAAAACATCTCAATAATTTATTTGTTTGCTTATAACGAGTTTCAAGTTAACTTTAAAGTTTAAAAAAGCTTGTTTGAAACCTTTAAGTTTCTTACCAAATTTTTTTTAATTATGTTGTAAATGTGAGCCTAAATATTTGGATTTCCATTAAGATTAGCTCACATTTTTTTAATGTTGGAAATTTCTGTAAGATTTAAAGCATTCATTTAAATTATTTGGCCTCCTTTTAGATTTGCAAAAATTTATTTGATATTTTGGTTTTTCCTTTAGAATTGGCTAGCTTTCGTTTAAAATGTATAGTTTATTTTGAAATTTTACGATATATTTGTTCAAATATTTGGTTTTCTTTTAATAGTTCCAAATTTGTATTTAAAATATTTGGATTTGGTATAAAATTTACAAGTTTTTGTTTAAATGATTTACATTTCTTTTAAAGTTTACAAACTTTTGTTTCAAATATTGAGACATATTATGAAATTTACGAATTTGTGTTTATAATATTTTGATTTCTTTTAAAATTTACAAATTTAGGATTAAACAATTTTGGTTTCCTCAAAGATTTACAAACCCTTATTTAAAATATTTAAAAACTTTTAAAATGTATGAACTTTTGATTAAAACATTTGAGTTGTTATTCTTTGGTTTGAAATATTTATGGATTTTCTTATCGGTTTACATAATTATGTTCCAAATGTTTTAAGTTTCATAAAATGTGCATACTTGTAATCAAAATATCTCTGTTTCTTAAAACTTTGCATCATTTCTTTGAAAATTTTCAATATCTTAAAAATAAAACATTAGAAACATTTACATAAGTACTAAATTTGTCACAAAACATTTTAAGTACCTTAGTGTTCTCAGTTTTAGGAAAAATCTATCCAAAAAAGCATTTCAGAAAAAGCTGAATCTATTTTCAACAGCCTAATTTTCTCGATGAGGCACCAATATATGAAAGGCTGTCAAAAACCACCATTTTATAATCAAACTCTTGTTATAGGTTTAGGTCAACAAGACACATTACAGAAGCATGTGTTTTGTTAAAAATAGCTTGCACCCCCCTGGCGGAAGGTCTGCCTGCGCCCCTGGATACGTCCAAGGTTGAATCAACATAGATGCTACATTGCTTTGTCTGGCATACATATAAATGAATTCGCCGAGATGAAATTGCAATTCCCTTTTGTTACTTGTTAAAACGAAGTTAAAAGATACGGAGTAAGCAATTAAAAATCAATGACGGTATGATTAGAAATAAACTTTATCTCATCATTACATTCAACCATGAAATAAAAGAAGCAACGGAGGATTTATTTTTTAAACTTATAGCTATCATAGGCTATATTACATATAAAAAGATTTGAAAAGAAAGTCAGAAGAACAAAACAAAAATACTGAACTGACAAAGTTTTTACATGCACACTTCGGAATTAATGAAATTGCATCAATATCTTTTATAAAGTACCGTTTTTCCTTGCAATGCGTATTTACTAGAGTACCCAAGAAATGTTGTAGTCAAGCATTCAAAAGATGACAAAAGGCCGGAGTCGGAGAAAGGTATGTTGGGTAGTGCGTAAAAGTGAATATGAGTCTTAAACTTTTCCATTTGGATTTGGATGTGAGAATCACTTTTGTGCAACAAAATTGCAGTTTTTTTCAACATTTTCGTAGCATCTTGTTTTAGCTAAAACTAGTTGGGCTCTCGGTTCCGTAGATAAATCCAAGCATCTTACGATGAAAGCCATTCTGGAAAGAGCGAAAACTTTTCCCAACGCAACCTTGCCTCAAAAATAGCATTTAAGGTTTTTCTCTTCGTGAATTCCAAACAATTAAATTTGAAACAGTGTGTGTTTGAGACAACTACCGTAAATTCACAATTGGAGCAATGATCGATTTTTGAGTCTGTAGAGACCGGGGCATCTATATAGAGAGGCCATTGACTATGGAGAAGTTAGAAGACAAGTAATTTAGGGGGTCTACAATGTTCAATTAAGTTTTAGGAATTTCTCACAATTTTGTGGGATTTAGAGTGAGTCTTACAAAAACGGATTTCATATATGGAATCAGCGTGTCCAAATTAGTTAGAATTGACTAACGAGATCCCTGAACTCAAATAAGATTTGGAAATCATACCTGGTTGGTATGCATTTATCTTCAAAAAGTGTATTTCTACTCTACCTTTACTAGCAAATGTCAATTTATAGTTATAACAGTCGGCACAAAATTAAAGCTTTCTGGAAACGCCCAATCACATTGACTTACATTGACTGGCATACTTGTGGCAGTTTAAGGAATACTATATTTTGACAAAGTTACTATTTGGGAGAGGCGAATAATTGAGGGAGCTTCTAAGAGCATTCCTCGACTTTTTAGCTTGTAGCTCCCGGGCGTCTATAGGGGTAGGCTTGTAATTGGAGGAGGACGTCTAAGAGAGAATTTAAGGTAATAAGTCCATATTTGAGTAATCAGTTAAAATTATTATAATAACTGGTAAAAGGGGGTCTGACTTTATTGTCTACGATCACGATCATATATTTTTCTTAAGCAATTTACCAGTACTTAAACTTTCAATTTATTTTCATGCTGCTCTGTTCTAGCAACTAGAACTTCAATTTACACATAGTATACTTAGAAAATACTAACAAGATTTTCAGTTTTGATTTTGGGAAAATTACTCAAATCAAAATAGGCAAAAGGCATTCACAAAGGTTCCTGTTATTCCATTTTGTCTGTATAAATTATTCTGACTTATTGGTCCCTTTATTGGTATGTTGAAGTCTTTCAACAAATATTGTTGTTAGAAAATATGCAACAAATACTTCTCAAATTTGTTTCCACTTTCACCAGGATGGATAGGTAATATAGAGAGCAAAATAGTTGCAAAAATACAATCGAGTGATTTCACTGGAACCACAGTATTCTCTGAAAACCTTTTGGAATTTTTTAACTTGGTTTCTGCAGAAGGTTAGGACAAAAGCTGCAAGACAAAAAGCAACTAAAAGAAAACATGCTGAACTGCTTCAAAGTTTTAATTACTGGTGAATACACAGGCCCTTTTTACGGCTTCGATAGAAATCTTATGCAAACTATTATTTCATTAATACAATTCAAGATTTAAGACGATGCAATAAGACATCTGAAAAGAGAACTGTCATGGACGCTGGGTTTTAAAGTAAGTGGGCAGACCCGTTTAAACCCAGGGTTTATTAAATCACACGGTTACACGTAAACCACAAAATTTCACCGTTAAAATCTGAAACATTTTTGCGTCAAATAAAAGGACAAATCCAATATGACAGAATCCAAGTTCTTGAGTTTGTAAAATATGTGCATGTAGTCGCGGTAGGGGGTTCAAAATGTGGAAACAGCCAAACCGTGTTGTTGGTGTGAAACCAACAGTATCGCTATGTTACAATTTGTTGAATCGTGTTGTTATCAAAAAGTGTGTTTTATGAATTTGCCGTCGTCGGATCTGGAGTGCTTTTGAGCTGGAACGGGCTGTCCAGCAGTTCAGTCGTCACAAGTCAGTCAGAAGTGAAATGTCAGCAGCAGTATAGATTTTAGGAAAAGTGTAAAACTACTGTCAAAATTATAGTTTTCGTTATTGGTTTTAATAAATTACTTTAAAAATAATCCTTTGTAGTCATTTTCACTCATTTGGGGTCTAATCAGATAGGGATTAGGTAAACGGGGAAATTCGCTACAACGATAGGGCTTTTTACACGTACACGTGTTTTGCATAGTTCCTTTGCTTTTTTAGCATATTGAGGTCAAGTTTGGCATGTGGATAAAATATAAGTATCTGGATTGGTTTCCTGAAATTCTAATTATTTTCAAAATTTTTAACCAAAAACAGTTTTTAATTTGGACATATTTGGATATATTTGTGCAACACATAAATTTTATTAACAGTAAGCTTAAACGAAGCATTGTTAACAATTTTTTTACTAAAACAGCTGGATTGTGGAAATAAGGCAGATTAGAGCCCGTATATGTTTCAGTGTCAAGTGTATCTTCTAATGGGATTGTGACAAAAATAAAGCCAACGTGTTTAGAAATGGTGAAAACAGCATACTGATTTGAGCACACTACAATCAAAATCGTGGAATGTATTATAAAATCTGGAAGGTGTATGAATAGCGACATGAGTGTAAGCTTATAAAAGACTTGTCCTTCGGATGCCGCAACGTATTAATATCAGTCATGTGGTTATTCAACAAGTTTAAGGACATGAAATTATGTGCTATATTAATATGTGCTCGTCCCAAAATTATATCGCCAGTGAAATCCTCTATGTGCACTTCTATTACGCTACAAAATTGTTTTCTAGTCATACATCAGTGTGAATAATATGGCTGCCGTTTTTTCAAATTCCAACTGGAAGCTAAATGTAAATGTCTTGAGACTCTTCAAATTACAGTTGCTGGCATGGTTTACGGAAGAAACCTAGTTAAAGCTTTCTTTAAACTGGTCTTTCTAGTGGTTTAGCATGCATGATGATCATGCACAAAACTTTTGGGATTCCTCGTCTCTGTCATTGAAAAGAACTTGAGAGGTTTCTTTTAAAATCTCTTCTGTATAACAACCAGCACTGTAAGCATGCATATACTGCATAATAGTGCATACACAAATTGAGATATTTCATCAACTTTCCTGTGTTTTCATGGTTGGTTGTTACCGTAGTCATCAAGCTCATGCATGTGGAAGAGTAAAATTCATTTTCTCTATTTGCAGACGTAAGGTATACGTCAATATTCACAACAACGTAGCTAAAATTTGCTTAAAGGTTTTAGATACAAAGTATGATTAGGTTTACAAACGTAAGTTGATGTTTACAAAATGACGGAAACATCATGCTAACTGTGAACCTATAAATCGTACTAATGTTTGTAAATTATGAATCATGTTTGAATGAATACCACAACAAAATGATGGGCCAACAAGTTGAAAGTGAAGAATTCCGGACTGGAAATTTGGCTGTGATGTATAGTCTTTAAAGATGTCCCCGTATTCGATTCCAATTTTACTAAAGCATAAAGTCCAAATAATCATTGAAATAAGTTATCTTCTATTAGCAATAAATTAGTATGAACAGCTTTAATGTAATATTGTCTTTCAAAATACTTGATTTTAAGTTATGAGTGACCAAAATTTATTTTACAGCTGGTATTTATTTAAATACAGCGCCTTAATTGACTAATTCAGAACTTTCGATGCATAAAAGAGTAATTTTAACCACTGAATTACTGTATACGGTATTACTTCATAACTCCATTTGAAAGTGTTTGCAGGGGAAGCTTTGGAAGACTCACTGAATTTGAGATCTAACGCACTTGGAGAGAAATGTCATGGGAATACGCTCTCAATGCAACCTTTTTTAGCTACAATTTCCATCTTACGTGGATAGCATGAATTGTGTAGAGCTAAACTAATTTGAGTGTAGAGGATATTTGCACACACGTGCACACTCACAATGCTCGAAAGACGTCACGTTTCAGGGATCTCAAAAATTCAGAACTGAGAATTGCTATAGTTACTTATTCCTTCAATGATTGTCATTCTTGACATGCCGTAAGACGACCATTACTGTCTGAAACTTTTTGGTTTACAAAGAAACTGTCTAAAACCTAAGCAAAATGAATACCACGAGTTTCTAGCAAAAGAAAAATGAAGCTACTTGGGCTTCCTAATTGGTGTATGGTGTTTCTATATGAAAAATCATGGTTCCTTCTTTATACTGGAGTTTCTACCTCTCAGTCACAGTGCTTAGCCCAATTACGTTTTACGCGTGAAAGGTGCACTTATGAGTAATTTTTCATTTGAACTTATCATATGTAACCCCTTTTGTAACAAACAGCTATGAAGTCTTACAAGCAGCAGTCACGAAACGTAATTAAATTGAGTACAACAAAGTCTTGCTATCTTGATTCCCAAAATGCAAGGGAAAAGCAGGAGTTCTGTTTTACTCTGGTTTCAAACTTCATAAGGCCAGAGAAAGCGAACATTTCCGCTGCCATTCTATTCAACCATTCTATACACAGTTCTCATCCTACGCACTCTCTCTAATGGCGCCCCAGCGTCAACCAGAAAAATAGTCGGTGGAGTACTATAGGGATCTCTTATTACGCGCCTCTACTCCTAATTTAGGCCATATCTGTTTGCTTTTATTAAACTACCTTTTTGCAAACAGGATATCTGCTTATTCAACTGAATAAACACAACAATTGGTATATTTGGCCTTGAATTTGTATTTTGCAATTTTGATTTAGTACAAAATCTTGCAAACAAGTAGCACCATTGTTTGAGTCCCATCCTAATGGCATTGTAGATTTATAGTTCGGATAAGTCAAATTTTAGGACCTCAGTCTCCCTAATCATGCAAATAGGATTTAAACTTAATAGGGCACTTGACTAAAATATAATAACCTATGGGTATTCATGAAAAGTGGGTATCAAAATGTGTTTTATAGTTTCATCATAATTAAATACTCTTGCGAGGAAAATTCTGAAAATAAAAACATGAAAACAAAATATTTGAAAATGGTATACATTAAATGCACACATAATAAGCCTAACATCAGGATGTAGTGAACATGCGACCATTATGAATCTAATTTTAAAAAATACATTTTCCTTTGATTTTGCGAAAAAAAGGAAGCGAAGCAAAATGAGACCATCAAATCACTGATTACTATTTTTCCAACAACATAAACTAAGAAATTGCATAATTTGCTCTCCCGTTAAAATTCCCGTTCGAATAGTTTAATAGGTAAATAATAAGAAGTTGTTTTTAAAGAACAAAATTCAAAAATTCGTTATAACGGTCATATTTTAAAGAATTTGGAAAAAGGAATGCAGGGAAAATGATAAGTGTTTAAAGAGCTCTCGAATGAGCCCAAACATGCTCTATGTTGATTGTGCACAAATTGACCGTTATAACGTTTTCTAACGGTTGACCTTTACTGCGCATCTTCGAACCAGTCCAAGCACAAATTATAGGAAAGGCGTTGCAATCAACAAAATTAAAAAATTCGAAGCCGTTGAGCAGGAGAACAAAAAACGCTGAAAACTTTTGAAAGCGTTGAAATGAAAAAACCGTTACAAATTAAAAAAAAAGATTTCATGCAAACTAATTAAGGATGAAGGTGTTCTCCAATGAGCCCCCACATGCCCCATGTTAACTTTGCAAAATTTGACCGTTATAATGGTTTCTAATTTTTGTCGTTGACCGTTACTGCCCATCTTTGAACTCATCTGAGCTAATGGGCTCCGTAACACATTGCAACAATCAGAATTTGAAAATTTGCATTCGTTCAAAAGTTATCGTTCAAACGGACGGACGGACAGACACCACCAACATTCTGAATCACTTGATTTTCGCAATCGCAAGTTAATAAGTTGTAGAAACTTTCAAATCCTGCTACTTTATTTTGAATGGAATGCAAGAATTTTCTAGCATATAATGTTACACTATATCTTTGAGGTTAATACAGACTATTTGCAGGGGAATATTCAAATTACATGCAATATTTGAATAACACAATTGAACTGTATGGCATAGATTTGGTAAAAACAAACTTTTAGCGTCTTTGGGCATTGCGACATCAAGAGGCTTATCTGCATATCCGTTGTATTTCGCAAAGTCAATAGAAACGGTGATAATACTATAAAACAATATTTGAAAACCGCTATGAAAATAGTTATATACCTAGTCATTTTGCAGCTTCAATAAACCATATAATGTTTCCTACATTATTGCTTCTACCGAAACTCATAAAATATTACATTATCTTACCTCAACTCTACTTTCTACAAAATCATAAAAAGCTCTCACAAACGTTGAACTTGCAAAGCTCTTTTAGAAAAAAATCACTTAAATCTACGTATATGTTGCTTTCTCAGTTTTTACTTTTAGGCTTTCACCAGTGTAGTGTTTGCTACATAAATTCAACGGGCTCTTATGATCTGCTACTCAGTTTGAGGTTGAGCGTTGTGCTAGTGAGTAGCACACATCATGCTAGCTTGTATTTCAGAATACATCCAAAATTAAAGTTCCTCTCACGCAGTATTTTAAAAAACCAGATATGCTGCTATGTTAGCTTCTGTATGAAGCTAGTTTTAATTAATAATAAAACATTTTTGAAAAATCGAGTTTTGCCGTGCACTTTTTAAGATAAAATTGATTCAAAATAAAATTTTAGGAGCAAGTTTTATTTTCAAAGGAATACAATTTGTATTTTTCAGCTGTTTGAGGTTTTTGAGCTATATTGTTACCATGTGAAAACTGAAATGGTGAACGATTTTTCACACTAAATTAGTATTACTGGTGAAGCAAGAGCAGGTAATCTGTGACCACTGCTTCAAATCTTAATAGCAGTTAGCACTCGGGTTTCCCTTCTAAAGTGTTTGCTTGATCGTGCAATGGTAAAAAGTGAAAATTGTATAGTTCCAACTTTGCACAAACAGAATTAAGGTGACGTAAAATAAGCATTTTAAAGGAGAAAGTACACAAAAACAACTCTATAGACAACATAAATGCTCCTACAATAATTGACTGTAAACAGATTGATTGTAAGTGAGAGTCCAGTTTGGATCAGCTAAGAAAATTGCAAAGGTAGGTATTTGAATTAAAATCTTTCCTAATTAGTTTAATAAAGTTAAAAAATCGCGTGGTATATATACGGTATGGAATGTCATGACTTTTTAATGAATTGCCAGTTTTCGTATTGTCGGATCTTTTATAAATTCGTCAATTTTAAAATGTGGAACTCACTGGATATGGCAAAGACTCGAAAGACGATGGATTATTTGATCAAATATTTTGCATACACGTCCCAGGTATGATTGAGCTTGATGTTTGTAAAATGTACCTTCTCCAGTATTTATAAAGTTTCGAATTTCCTAATTCGCTCATTAAAATTTGAATTTCATTCATATAGAAATAAATTGATAAACATGTCGTTGTCAGGCAAGACCACTTTATTTTACAGCACTCTTTGAACAGTATTCGTAAACGTTTGACAAGGATATCTATATCGTCCAGATATATCTATCCTGACCTGTTTTTAATAGGGTTTTAAAGTAATATGATAGTTATACTGTGATTTTGTAGCTTGCTATAGAGTACCTGGCTACTTCCATAATTTCTCTGCAATTAGCACTAAAAGCACGGAAACTCGAGTTGACAAAATGAAACGAACTGTGTACTTTCTAATAATTTGATCAAGTTTTTGCAATCCTATACTTATAATGGTGGTTACGATATAAACATCACGAGTTTGTCTACTAGCAAAAGTTGAAAAGGGCTATATTAGGTTTTAATGGGAGGTGGGCCCAGAAGGGTCCGTAAAAATTCATATTCCATTCGAAAGCCCTTGTCAAGTTCTACAACAATGTCAAAGGGCACAAGTCTCAAAATTGAAGGGGAAGACCACTTTTGGCCCTCTGAAGTTTGGATTTTAACACGGGCGTAAATGAGGCCAAAATGCATGCTCAGAATCAGGTTAAATTCATGTTTTTATAATAACGTGTTTTGAGAACAAAACATGGTTTTTGGCCAAAATAAGTAGGTTGATGCTTATATACAATGTGGTATCAACATTAAAAACTCGGATTTGGCATCAACTGATACGTTGTAATTTGCACCTATTTCAGCACCACTTTTGGCCTCATTTACGCCCATGTTAAAATCCGAACTTCAAAGGCCCAAAAGTGTTCTTCCCCATCAGTTTTGAGACTTGTGCCCTTTGACATTGTTGTAGAGCTTGACAAGGGCTTTCGAATGGTATATGAATTTTTACTGACCTGTCTGGGCCCACTTCCCATTAAAACCTAATATGGCCCTTTGGATAGTTTACTTCCTAGTCATTCGTTCCACGCGTGTGCATTTTTACATGGGAAAAAGATTGATAGAAAAAGTATTAAAATTGATTTTACTAAAAGGCGAAGTGAAAGGTGCAAAATATTTATGCACATCTTTTCAAAGCTTCTTTTTCATGTCTAATGAAAAGGAATCCTTTTTTCATGTCTCTGAATGCATTGCACTTTTTGAAATGCTCACTTAATTGCTTTCTCCAACCTTGCCAAAAAACTTTCTCTTTTCCCTTCACTTAAAAATTGCCTAAATTGAGAAAAGAGAAGCAGATGCACACGCCACATTTCTTTACGTTTCTTTCTCCTCAGCTGACAATCAAAACACAATAGAGATTCTAACTTTGATATCATCCTAAATATACCTTAAAAATCAATACTCAAATAATTACTTGTTACCCGTAAAATATCCAAATTGTATAGCTGAACATTATGAAAAGTTGGC
>JAQIXX010003555.1:0-19232 GCA_034700605.1 Willowsia nigromaculata | reverse complement strand
GGTTGGTGGCAAGTGAGGATGTTGAGGATCCTGAACCTGAGGTACTGTTTGATGAACCGGAGTGATGTGAGGCTGCTGCAGCCGCCGCTGCGGCAGCATGGGCAGAGTATAAACTGGCAAGGGATGGAGGTAGTGGTGGGAAACCGGGAAAGAAACTAGGCATCGCCGAGCTAGACAAGCTGGACAAAGGAGTCTTATGATGATCACATTGGACACAGCCTGCCGGACATTTTCCTGTAGCATGGTGAGATGCCGCTGCTGCCAGTGAGTTTAAATGACTTGTGGCAGATCCCGTACCCCCTGCACCAAATTGACATCCAGTACAAAATGGATCTCTGCAACCGAGGGGATCGGATGCGTGTGACGCTGCTGCCTTTAGTCTGGCATAACTATGCAAATAAGGTGGAATACCAGTTCCACCAGCAAGAGATGGATGTGGTGGAGGGAGTCCTGGATATAGACTTGGAAAATGACTTAGTGAGTGTTTTGCTGCGGCTAGGGAGCCTAGTGGCGACAAATCTGGGGGACCGGTCAAATTAAGCTTGAGACTTGATGATGCTGAAAGGGGAACAGATGAGGAGGATGTGGAGGTGGATGCCAGCGTAGAAACGGATAATGATGACGAAGAAGAAGAAGACGTTGAAGAAGGAAGGAGATTTGTCGAGGAAATGATGATGGACGAAGATTCATGAGACTTTGACAGAGTGGTGTCAGGTGGTGCACTGGTACTAGTAGGAGCTGTCATTAGACTGGGTGATTTATTACCACCACCAACGGAACCAGAAGATGAAGTTGAACCGGGTGATAATACATTCCCGACAGCAGGCGGAGTTAAGCTTCCTTTCACAGAAGCTGGCGTTTTCGATCTACTCCCGCTTGCTCGACTACTCGGTCGATTTTCGTCTAAGAATGCTGATGACGATGATGAAGATGAACTTGTCAATGGTAGATCTGCTGATGATGATGCCGGGATCGTTATGTTTTTCTCCACGGTTGATGAGCCACCATTTGCTAATGCGGTACTGCTACTATTACTGTTGGGACTAGGAGATCCACGACTTCCTGTTGCTGTCACTCCAGAATTATTGGAGTTATTACTGCCACCCCCTTTTGACTTTTTTCCTTCACCTTTTGAACTACTTCCCTTACTTTTCTTCGTGGCTCCTCCAGCTGCACCACCAGCAGATGATGACGAGGATGAGGTTGAACGCTCTGATGATGTGGAAGAAGTTCCTGCAGTACCTGTTCCGGAATCCCGACCTGAACTGGACGAAGACGAACTTGAAGATGACGAGGAAGATGATGAAAGGGATGGCCAAAGTGGCTTTGCATTCGGGGGATCAGCTCCTATTTGTGAGCAGGTTTGTGCAAGCAAGGCCAATGGGCTCTTTTTTGCATCCAACTGTAAGAGACAAGAAAATTTTCCATTAGAACACTGCGTATTAACAATACAAATATTTTTTGGCGTTCCCAATAAATTCTATGCACATTTTCATTAAATGTATTTAAAGATCCCACTTAAATCTTGGCTGAAAGCGTTCCAATTCAAGTCGGTAGATTTCAATTGAGAAAAGGTAATAAAAAGTACGACTAAAATGAGGTTGAAAGATGAGGATGAGACGTGTAAAGTCATTAATGCCATGCATGAGCGAAAGATAATAAAAGCGTGAGTGTGTGTAAATGTGAGTGTGCGTGCATGTCTTCTCATTCACATAACAGATCGTTACTGTTTCTTCCAAAAACACCCCCTTGATCCTCCTCTTACTCTTACGATAGAGAATCACTAATAAGCCGGATTTAATCTCGGAAAGAATCTTCAAAATAGACTGTCTGTTCACAGTGTTCACATATTTATTTGAGCGTGTGGAATGGCAAGTTCCCTCTCCCTCCCTCTTATCTTAAAACTACACACAGAATGGTGCAATGCTGTATCATCATCAATGCTCTTAATCTCAATATCTCTTCTCCACACTTACTTCAGCCGTACGAGATGAAAGCTGAAGAGGAATGGTTGGAGGATGGAATTGCGAGAAGATGAAGAAAATTAGGATTTATTTATGGGAGGAATCATAACCATTAATTCTGGAGTATGTTTGTGCACACTATTTTCTCTTTCCACCACCGCGGTAAAAATATTGAAAAAGTGCTAAAAGGCTTTTTATGCATTTGCGTTGCTTGACAAGAATACATAATGCAAATACTCAACCAAATACAATAATCCAATTTCAATCTGTTGTTCAAGGTGAAGAAAAATCTGTAATTGAAATTTGTTTATTTATCAGTTTTATTCAATGATTTTATTGATGTAGCAGTAATATTCCATGAATCTGCAAATGTTTCATGATGCAGACAGGCCCAAGATATATTACGTACAGGACACATGAAAGAAAACAGACAAACTTGTTGTTCGCTGCTACTAATGCTATGCAAGGCATGCATTCCTTCCCAAGCTGTAAATTTCTTTCCTTGAGTTGCCTTTTCCTAATTTTTCGCAACTCAATAAATCTCAGCTCCGTGACAGTTTTATTTCTTTACATACATACGTTTAACTGCATACGTACATTCTTTGTTCAAAGTACAACAAAAACACTCTTCCACACACGTACAGTACAAATAGTGGAAGAAGACGAAGTGCACAGCGACAACAGAAAAATTAACTCAACTTTTTTTCTGCCTGCCCGCCTGTCCGTCGCTCTATATCTCCGTCGTCGACGGAGTTGCGGATGTCTTTTCTTTCCTTCGTCTCTTTACTGCCTTGAACAAAGATGCTCTTTGCCTACATGCCTTCTTCTGCTGCTGCTGCCCGGATGCTGATGATAATGCATATTTCACTCTCTGTACGTACTCCTTTATAAAAATTGCGTGGAAAGATTTATGAGCTGTATAGTGCAACAGCAGTAGCAACAACATCCTTTCTTCACTTTTAGCAAACGGAATAATACGTTTTATTCTCTCTTTCTTTGACAGGAAATCAGGAAAAGGAGGAGGGCGTGGTTAGATAATATTTTTATTTTCTAGAGCTCGAGCATACATTTGACGCGGTTTTATATTCAGGAATTTTTTGGTACCAGGGAAAGCAGTCAGAGGAACTCAAGGATTTAGCATGTCTGCTGAGATCGCCTTTATTTATATTTATTGAAAGACCTTTTTTCTTTTACTTTTAATGACGCTAGTTGTGAAATTGGAATGGATGGCAATGGCACATTTAGAATTTAAAATGGGAGCTCTTGAAGGAAATGAAACAAGTATTCCAAAACAAAGTTTTATTATTTCCTTGTATTTCAAATTAGATCGTAGCTTGTATAGTAAATAGTGAATACTTTCCCTTCTTTTTTCCGCAATCATAATGACACGATAAGCATTTTATTACCCCACATGCCACTTAAAAACTTCCTTGAAACAACAAGGAGGAGAAAAACGATGAAGAAGGAACTTGAAAGTTTTTATTGACAAGAGAGTCTGTTTCACTGATAGTGATGATAACTTTTAGTGAAAATAAAAGTTAGCAAAACAAGGAGAAAAACGTAGTCTCTGCGGGTGAATAAGACAAGCTATGAACCATTCTTTGCCTCGGCTTTGACTTTCAACTATCGTAAATGATCTGAAATAAAAATACAATGTTATAATAGAAGAGTCTATCGTACGATCAAGACATTTCAACAAAAATCATTATTCTTTTCTGCGTTTTTCACTCCACATAAAACTACTACTTACTTTAGTATAACTACAATGCAAGCAACTAAATGGTGCATGCAAATTCCCCAGCTGTATAATAGTTTTCATTCCACAAACTCTTTATTATCGTCACCACACATGTTTTATGACTGTTCCCTGTGACAGGCACACAAGGCGAGAAAGAAGAGTGATTTAGTACGGGTGACCTTTCACCCTGAAGGAAATCTATCAAGATTATTTGCTGTACTAAAAGTCTTACACGCTCCTTTCCCATACTATTCCACTTTATCAAAATCAAACTGCTCTCTGCTCACGCTGTTTTCTCACTTTTGTTTTTAGCTTCTATATCCCTCTACATTCACATGACACAATTTTCTCTGCTTGTTGCACACAATTTTTATCCTACTACTTTTCTATTACCCAGATTCTAGTGAGCATTCTCTACAGTCGACAGCACTGAATATGTCAGACTTTACACTTCTAATGATTTACCACAGAGAAAGAAAACAAGAGCAAAGAATAACAAAGAAAAAAGGAAACACTGGTGCCAAAGAGTAATTACACAAGGTTATTAATTATGTAAACAAGTAAATTTAACAATGCCTATATTTTATTTCCCTCTTCGATACGTACACAACACAGCGTGACTGTCTGCCTTGACAGGTTGGCTATATGTCGTTCCCGTCAGCAAGCTACGCTTGCACAACAGATTAATTATTTTTGGTTTGACATGTCATTCCCTCTTCCGCAGTACAGTTCCGAAAAATGTTTCTTTGATTTGCATATTAACTGTTATGAAAAATATATGCTCTCTTCACAATAACTATTTTGCAAGCTTATCTACTACGCATAATTTCTCTTGAACTTGATCAGTGTCATTTGCTCAGAACAAGAAGGAAAAATGGAAAGGTCGTTTTGGGAGAAAGTTGTCATTTTTCATTTTTTCCATCTCTGTTGTTGTCGCTGTCTCAAAAAGTGTCTGTATTTTATTTTTACGCGAACAGATAAATCTTGCACAGAAAAAGCAGTAAATTTTCTTGGAAGTTTCTTGTAAATCCGGCAACCTTAATAGTCCATTATATTGTCTATTGCTACTTGTCGCAAGTATTTTAACGTGTTGTCATTTACGCTTGTGCCCTTTTACAACACATTGCACATAACACAGGCATAAAAGAGAAAACGAAATGAAAGGAGTAATGGTGGTAGATTGTATGGAGGCTGCTCTCGCTGCCGCTGCTGCTACCGCTAAGCAGGGAAAATTATTAGCAAGATTATTTATGAGATGACATATTTTATAATGGGAACATTCATATTATTAACGTGGCGTTGTTATGTTCCTCCTTTGCTGGTTATGTGTGTGTGTCTGGAGTGCTTTCATATAATGCATTATATTATTATTATTACTTACTTACTTCACTACTTTACTTACACCCTTTTCCTTGCTTCTCTCTCATTCTCTCTCGCATATAGAATGAATGAGGCATGGTGGAATTTTCATGTGACTATATTTCACCATTTTATATTCGAGAATGTCAACAGGGTGCATAACTAATGTTTTTCTCTGTGTAGTTCACACACACACACAACAGCACCATCATGTAAATATGCATCTATTATTATACAAAAAGTTTTCCAACTGTATAGTTGAGAGAGCGCAGAGCGGATAGTTATATGTCGGCTGATAATATTATATGGGATGCGTGTTAGTTAGGCATTTTGAGGTCCCGCATTACTACACTGGCCCTAGCACCACACAACAGCACCGCCTTTCTCCCTGTCACTTTGCTCTAATAAATTGGCTTGCTTTGTACGAGAGAAGATGTGATTCTTTGCTGGTGTTTGTTGCTTACATGCTATTTAGCAGCCCATGTATGCTCGCTGATATAGTGGATTGCTGCTGTTGTGAGGAGAAATAAGCCCAGCCAGTGCTACTAACGTCATAATATAACTGATATTTTATGGGCATTAATGTTTTCTCTCTTTATTATGTATGTGCGCTTTGAGTATGATCAACATTGTACGTTTATTTCATATGAGCAACATCAGCATTAAAGTAACAGGAAATATATTTATTCTGTTTACTGCCTCTTGCCACTGCAGCCATTCCATATTGCACTCACAACTCTTCTGTCCTGTCTTTTCATCGTTTCCCGTGCAATCGCACTGGTACTGCTGCTGCTAATAATAATAGTAAGAATAAGAAAAGAAATATTGTGAAAGTACACAAGTCCATATTAATAATAACTGTAGTGCTGCTGGTACATATTTTGACATACAAAAACAGCAAGCAGTGGAAGTAGTAATAGTTGGTAATAATAATAAAGCACCTTCATAAATTATTACTCAAGAGAACGGAGAAAAAGTGGTGGCAGGACCGGGACCAGAAGAGCAGTGCAGTGAAGTGGCGGTGGCATTGGTGGTGTCAAAAATATTCTCGTTTTGTTTTGTGGACACGTTTTACAGAAAATCGGTAGCAAAAGTAAAGTGCACTAGCAGAGAAGTGAAAAAGAGGGGTTGAATTTGGATTGGACGTTGAATTAGTTGGTCGCGGATTCCAATGTTGGATGTTTGAATTGAAATTATTATTATTTTGAAAGAATGGCAAAACGGTAATAATGCTGGAGAAATATGAGAAAGCCAAGAGGAATTTTGAGTACATATCATAGACGATGAAATAAATTATATTCCAGTACAGGTCACATAAAACTAGTATTTTTGAGAGAGGCAGGATGATATATGCTGAAAATTTTCCGCTTGATTTGAAAGTGATATATTGTGCTTTACAGTACTATATAAGCATACAATACACACAGGAATGGAGGAACATACAAAGTGAAGTATCTGGCAGCGCTCACTACTGCTATGATCAGTGGGAGTGTTGGCAAAATGGCAAATGAATTATTAGAACATTTTCTGTGGGAAAAAGGCATTATTATTGTACTAATGCGAACTAGAGGCACCCATTTTAAATCCCATTTTTTTCTTTCCTAGTGCACATGCCAAAACCAGAACGCAGAGTAGAAAATTGGGTAGAAAAGTGGTTGCGACGAGTAAACGAAATAGCCAAAAATAAAATATTATGTAAATACAGTAATATAGTCTTGGCTTGGTATCAATTATGATGATGATACAATGATGAAGATGATTATGACAATGACATGACATGGCATATTATTTGCCATAAGAAGAAGCTCATTATGTATCACCAACATCATCCTGATCCTATATTCTATTTGTCCTTCACGTTGCCATTTTTTTATCTTCCTCCCTCTAATTAATTTTCCTATTTAGCATTACCATCATCACTCCTTTTGGAAGGAAAATTGTGAAAGAAACCTATAAAAAGTTTGCTGAAGAAGATTACTAGCAACGGAGGAGGACGGACAAGTAACCGACATGGTGTCACCTTTTCCATATAAAGGAGAAAAAAATGCAGTAATGAAATAGAAATGAAAAGAATACTGCCATTGTGAGCAGTATTGTACACTTATCCCTGGGTGACCTCTTCCAGTCTTGAAGCTAATTAGGTGTCACTTGTTATTACTAGGATCACTCAGAGCAGCAGTGAGAAGACCCGTACGACAACGATGATGATGGCGATACAATAATATCAAAATCAGCCCAGAAAAAAAGCAACGTGCTCACTCATTCAGTATATTGATAATATGAACAACTATGAGCAATGAGCATGAGCTTATGTATTGCTTGTATAGAGGCTGTACAGAGGAGCTCACTTGTCACTTATCATTATCTCCTTTTTCTGCTGTCTTGTCAAGTCAAAGTCAAGTAGTCAAGACTAATTTCTTCCCTTCCCGTGTCCACAAACAGTAATAGGAGTCGATGAGCCACTTCTTGCACATGGAGAAAATGTTTCTGTACTTTTTGCTTCGAAGCTCTTTTCCGTGCTGTAGTTCTCACCGAATTACAATTTATTTATCCGATCAGACAAGGCAAGAAAATGGGAGGAAGAAGAAGAAAAGAAGGAGGTGAAAGCCTAGCAAGTTTCTTTAACTTCAATAAAACAGTATAGTACGTTCCAGCACAGAGAGCGATGATGACGCTGGTGATATTATTAATAATGAAGGGATGGAAGTGACAGGAATGTGACATTTGTGGAGCAAAACCGTACACATTCATTATTTTCATCCGGAAAAAAATAATAAGACGGAGAGAGAGAGAAAGTCGTCAGTAATGATGACGGTGATGATTATTATTACAAATCAAATGAAAATGGATGTAATTTGCCAACCTCAGCAGAAGAGAACAACCAAGAAAATTATCGAAGGAAACCCGATAAATTCTTTGCACAACTGGCAATGAAGGAACTGAGTGAAAGCTATTAGCAAACTCTTTCCAGAAGAAGAATTTACAGGCTCGGGTCAAGCATTTCTTATGACGGCACAATTACAATTCATCATGGTAAAAATGGCAGACACTATATATCCAGCTAGCCATGTACAGTTTTTATTTAGTTTGACAAAAAGGAAGACACTGAAGCGAGTAGCACGGAATAAAAAAAGTAAGAAAGATATGACAGGAGGATAGAAGAATGGAGCAACCAAGTTACAAAGTACGCGCTTTTCTCGGCCCAACAGATAAATAAAGAGTTGAAAGAGCAAAGAGAAAAGAAAAGTACATACACGCCATCACATGACAGCATGAAAGTTTTTAGTAAAATATGAGCAGAAGCGAATATGATCGCGGGTTTTTTTTCCTCCGTATTCCAGGCATAGAAAAGGACTTAGGCGCCTCGAGAGAGAGTGACACCTCATATAATAACATTAATGTAACAAGCTGTCAACTCGCCATGATTTATTCATTTTTTCCTCCTCTTCCAGTGTATATAAAGAGGAGCCGCGAGCATGGAAAGTAATATGCCATAATGTACAGCCAACTCTCTACCTATATATAAAGCTGTTCATTTTGCCTGTGCCACTAACCTAAACTACAACGATATAAAGTAGTATTGGTTTCTTTACATTTTAGAGTACAAAGTGAGCCACTAAACTATAAGCTACTCTGCGAATACCTAAGTGAACATTAAGGGAATCATGTGGCGTGCACTGAATATGATGATGATGATTGTGCTGCCATATCATATCAACTTTTTAACAAAAGCTCGTTGTCTCTTGTCATAAAGATGTCTTCTCTCTTCCTTCGTATATTATATTTATTTTTTGTACTACCAGTACAACTACTATATATAAATGAATTACGGTTGGGTTTTTTAGTTTTAAAGAAAATGTATTATTATTATGTATAGCGTGAAAGCCTCTGCTCTCACATCGCATGCAATATAAGACTTTGACTCTAACTACTTTTTACTTTCCCTGTCGCTTTTTGTCACTTGTATAATTCCAGAGCTGTCGGTGTAGATTACAGCATAAAAATATGTGACAGTATTGTCTACTACTTGCGACCAACCATCACTAACTGCTACCAGTATTGCTTAAACTAAAATTTGGTTCCAAACACCACTGTCATGGTTGATATGTTATAATTGGCTAGTAAAAAAAGGATCTCACAAATTCATATAAGGTTTTTTTTGTAGCCATTTTTTATAAAAGCAATTAATGCACGCATTGTTGATTGTGTTTCATTTGTTTGTGTTGGGAGGAGGATTTGTAGTGCAGCAATAAGTCATTCAAAACGACACTTGTCGTCATTGAACCTAGAGTAATAATAATATACATAACGTAGGAAAGCATGTTTTATAAATTATGGATCCGATCCATTCAAAGATATCATTCACAACAAAGCAGCTCACACTTGCAGCTCAAGAGTCAATCCCTTGAGCACTCTACACCACCTTCAACTTTCCACCAATGCCACCGCCATCACCACCACGAGAAATGGTTAAGCTCGTTTTGTCATTCATGATGCTACACTGTTAATGTTGATGATGACTGCAAACGATATACATGAAAACAGGCAGGCAAGCAAGTCAACAGACGAGGCTCATTTCAGTTTATAATACATGGTAAATGTCTCTGAGGAGGTCATCAGTCATCCGCATGTCAATGGTAATGAATAATAATGACTTTCTCTCTAGCTCAACTTTTCCCCACACAAATGCAAAATGTAATTTTCTGGCGCATAATGACAGGAACAGTTTGCTTTGAATAGTATGATGTTTTTGTTGACTAGACAGGCTTCTAGATCAGACTTGATAGCAAATAATAAACTACTTTGTACTCTGTTTTCGTAATTCCCCTTACTTTGTTTTAAACAGTTGGCCGAGATGTTAAAATGTAGTTCATGCTCTTATTTTTTTAAAAATAGGTATTAAGTAGAATAAAAAATTTAAATAGTCTTACCGTTGTTGGAAGAGGAGTAAGATATTCCGGTCGAAGGTACTGGTTACTACTTGAGGTCAACATGTTTCCTGTATTGTTTGTTTGGCTCACTCTGAAAAGTTTTTACAGTCTGACACTGATCACTCCAGAATACACATTGTTTTCATTGTTTCATGTCTGCAACTATGATTATAGGAATAATATTTCCAGTCGCTTGCTCAGAAATTATAATTATATTTTCCTGTAATATCCGCAAATACGGGCTAAATTACCGAAAATACTTTCTCCGAAATGTCAGCGGGATAATCATGCAGAAACCGTTGGGAGTCTCTGTGTGTGATTTATCTGTTCTGTTTCCCACTGTCACAAGAGCCGTTTGTTACGACATCATTATTGAAATGAAAGCAGGTGGACATGCACAGCGATGAGAGGAAAAAGTTTAATGCGTATGTGTTTTCACCTATTCATTGACTCACCACTGACAAACCGCCACAGTCACAATAACATGTAAACAACAGCGGGGGATTTTCCCGTTTCTGTTCTTGGAATCAGATATACTGTCTGAATGGATTTCATCCAGGACTAGTCCAGCAGATTCGAAGAATTTCTACGAAACATCAAATGTTTCTTCCATGAAAAGAGGAGAAATTCTCAACAACGCCTACGACAAAGTACACGTGAAAATCACAAATAATATGCCACGCTTTTATGAAAAAAGACACAAGAGCACTGTCAGCAATATAGCGATCTCAAAAGCGACAAAAAGGATGTGTGAACACGCTGAGCGCTACAAACTGACTGAGCTGCTGAGCACAGTCCAGAAAACCTGTTCCTTTCCCTGGTTCTCCGAGTTGTTCAGTTCAGTCTGCAACTGTGCTTTACTTTTTTACACTGCCACCATCGTCGTCACCACCACCACCTACATTGCCATTGCTTTGGTTTTATTATCACATTTTGTGCGAGAAGAGTGAGAGAGAGAGCAAGTTAAGTTGGGAGAGTGTGAGTTGAGCAAGAAGAACATATAAAAAACAAGATTGCTTTACTTGGCACTACTTACAGCACACTTTATTCGTTTCAGCCAACCATCAAACCAAGTAGTATCACTACCATCATCGCTCTATTCTGCTCCTATCACCACACATTTTGCTTCCTTTTAACTCGCTCTCCAACCTAAACTACTACAATTTCTTTCTTTTTTTCACCAGCAACACCAGACGTTCAACAATGTTGTCTTTCTGGTTAACTCTGAGGTTGAGTTGAGATGTTCTCTTTTCCCCCTTCTACTTACCACTCACTCACTCAAGCATACAAGCTCAACTTAACTCGGCAGCATTGTAGCGGCAGCAAAGCCAGCAAAACTCCCATAATAATATTACTCTCGTTAGATTCACATTTTCTTTGAGAGAAGAGCATGTAGCTGAAGCTTATCGAAAGAAGGAACGAATTTACTCTGCTCTGTCCCGATTGTAAAGTATCATTTTCTTCCTCGCAAGTCAGCTCTCCCCTTTCCCTTTTTATCTCCAGGAGAGAATATATTGTGCCTCCAGTGTCTGCCTACGACGTTACACAAATATAGCGTGTTTCCAGATTGCTTTTTTGCTACTAGTCTGTATAAAGGACTATCGCGAGCCCGAGTTAAGTATCTTCCCTTGTCATTCTCCTTTCCAGCCTGCTAGACGGCATTACCTCAGCCTCCGGACGAATTTCGCGGCCCATGCATCCTTTCCAAGCTAATTTCCAGAGCTGGATATTGTCGTAATAAAATAAATTTAAAAGAGCACGAGTTTACTTATTCGAAAGGAGGATGATGTGAGTACATAAAATGAACAACTTGGACGTTTAGTATGGCCTAACCTTGACAGATGTGGCTCATTACTTTTCACATTGGGTCACGTCATTCATTTCACCAAATCCAATCTGTCGTGTCAAAGACATGCAACATGTCTTGGAATTATATGCATGGCATAAAATGATATTTGACTGCAGTTTGTAGTTTTCAACTTGAATACAAACCTCTCCTACAGATGACCAGTTAATTTAGTACCATCTCAGGTTACGTTATATTATTGTAGCACCTTTGTAGCAAAATCAAGGGGAAATATTATGTTAATTTGAATATTCGTACTTTTCCAAGGTGTGTAGTGTGCATACGTATTATTAATCTTCATTATAGAAGCACAAAAGGCTAAAATCAGCTTTCTAATATGATCCGGGCTTTTGCCCTGGTACAACCATTTTGTCCCCAATGTCGACTGTTGACTACCAGAACACATCTTTCAACTGAACAAAGATTTATTGCACTTCTCTTCCGTTGAAAACGGAGCAAAATCGATGAACACAAGTTGACACATAAAACAAGAAACAGTAAAAAGCAAAATCGATCCTACACTTTTTTGTTTCTGCTCCAAACATTATCCTTGAAGAAGGGATAGAAAATTTATAAGCTCAAGTGAAATGTGGAATGCATCACAGAGCAAGTTTAACCAAGTCGACAGGGCAATCTATCATTGCCACCCGAGAAAATAAAACATTGCACGCATACAATGTATATTATATCACCACCAACCACTACTACCGCCAACCTCCTTCCATAATATTCCTTACATTTTCGCCTTCCATCTATACGTATTCAATTCCCAGTAATAAAGCTTTTTCTATCATCAACCCTTTTTACATAAATACATCACTGACATCACACGTAAAATGGAGGAACAACAAAAACAACAATAAACCAATGAATCTCGTGCTTTCCATGACTCTCTTACTGTTATACAGCTTTCCATTATTTCCACAAATTTTACATGTGATCTCCTTTCATTGCTCGCTGCATTTTATTCATTTTCCCTTTCTTCTCCCGACTATATCTACTTTATCTTTGCAACAGTCAGAGAAATTTTCTCGGAGACGAAGAATGGAATGGTGAAGTCAAATATAAAAAACTGGTGGATAATATAGGAGCTGACAGTTCACCAGCAATCCTTTAACGAAGCAGGAGAGATGGGCACATATAGACAAAAAAGACGAATTATGTTTTCTCTTCTTTCTCTCCTTCGAAACCAGCATCTCTTTTTCTCCTTCCAGTTGTCTTGAACCTGTCTAAAGAGTTGGTCGTCGTCGTCGCCGACGGTGGTGGTGGTGGCAGCAGCAATTCCACCACCATGCCCTGTAGTCCTCCTTCTTCTTCACTAGTTTCCAGTGCCAAGGGAAGAATTATGATGACAGGAGCGGAAACCTAAAGGGAAGAAGAATAGGCCAGTGAAATGTTTTATATAGAAGACAGAAAGAAGAAGAGCAATTGCTGCTCCTCCGCAACTAAAAAACGAAGCGTTTCGTTAGCAAGCAAGTAGTGTGGGATATGGAAAGCGCGAACAAAATGAAAAGCATATATATTTCCAACGGCGGCAGTAAATCTTTCTCAAATGCCTTGAAACTGTCCACCACATTTCTTTCTCTCTTTCTCGCTCTCTTCTCATTTCACCCGTGCATTTCTATATTAGGTATATCTACTTTGGAGATGTATACTTATTGACTACCATGTTTGCATGCTCCTCTTTCTTTTTTTTTCCTCCTTTCTCTTCTGACTTTACACATGACAGCGAAAGCTTTCAACACCAACAACATAGCAGCACTAAAGCAATATGTCTCTTTGGCTTTGGCTGTTGATCAAGAAAAGAAGAGGAGAAGAGAAAAAGATGCTTGTTGAAAGTGTGAGAAATGGGAAGAGGTCAGCAGTCAACATATGTAAGGGCACCACACACACCGTCGTCTTCGTGCCGCCACGCCACAACAACACTTTACGGATATACTTGAGCACTATAATATGGCAAAAGATAGATGGATGCATACATTCACATAGGTAATGTCTGAAATGTACCTTGCTTTTGTGGGAAAGCAAGTTCCAGAGATTTTTTTCGCAGAGAGACTACTATACTTACTTACATAGTATAGTACCAGTGTAAAAGCCTTCCTGTCTCCTGTATTTTTTTCTGCTGTTTGCTTGCAGAACGAAAAGGAGGATGCTGATGATGATGATCCATATCCTGTTCGTTTTTTATTCCTCTAAGCAGCAGTGGAGAAGTAATAGATACTACTTTGGGAAAAGTGTGGTTATGGATGTACAGGGGCTATATAAAGTGAAAGTGTGACGATAAATCAGAGTTGATCGGCAGTCAAGTGACGTGCAAGTGATTAATGAGGGGCGGCTGTATGTGAATATATATGGAAAGAGTTTGGAGCTCTACATCACTTAAAAGTAAAGGAGTGAGAAAAAACCACAGGCTAAGCGAGAGAGAAAAATATAAAGTCCTTTTCATTCTTTTCATTTGTTCTCACCAGTCAGCACTGAGCCAACCCATAGGAATCCTTTTTTGACATGTCGAGGAAAAGAGAGAAAATACCCTCATGTGTGTCTGTCTGTGTAATACTCGGTTACTTTGCCACCACTCTCACTCTGGGTCACATTGCAATCTAACCTCATAAATCGCCGTATTTCCGCCAAACAACGCAAGAAACAAGAATCACTTTTGCCTTTCCCGTTTTCACACCATTTACCACATTATTATTGTGCTACGGGAAAGGGAGAAAAAGAAAAGCACAAGAGAAGACATAACCCATATTTTTGAGAGAGAAGAGGACAGAGAGTAAAGAGAAAAATTTAGCAAGTAAATATAAAATATAGTACCAGACTCTTTTTAACACTTTGTAGAGTTCATCTTGTTTATTTTATAGACAAATCAGCACAAAGTAGGAGAAAAAAATATGTTAAGAAAAAAGTTTTGGTTATAAAATCGATATATTTGGATCCGTTTATATGATATAAAGTTGAGGAGTGAGTAAGTATGTGTGAGAGTGAAATATTGCCTGAGATGTCAAATTGTGCCACTTTGAAAAATGATCGGAATTAATGCAGTGAAAGATTTTGTGGGACGACCATCATCAGTACGACGATCAACATGCTAAAAACACATAAATATTTATAGGATGTATACATAATAATATTCTGGTGGTAGAAAAGGAAATGATGTTGTTGATGATGTGTGCATTCTGTGTGAAGTAGAAAAGAAGCTCTTGCACAGCAGCAGCAGAGATTTGCTCTTTTATTGTGAGAAGCGACTAAAGTACATGTGGCATATGGCATCATCGGAAAGAATTATGGGATTTTCTAGCTGTCTCCGGAATACTCTTGTGAAGTCATTCTCGTTCTCTGGATACGGTTCAAAATTTATGAAAAGCAGTAAATTTTGGCTTGTTACCTGCATGCAGCAGTAACTCATAATCGTATCAATATTTTATGACTGTACAGCGAAAACGTTTAAATTGCTGCCTGGGTTGAACTGCACACAGCACAGTGGATTAACTAATGATTATTAATTTGGCGTTTAACAGGGAAAAGTATTGGAAGGTCTCTCTCCTCCTGTGAAGCATAAATAACCGCGATATTTTTTCTCGCCAAAAAGTAGCTGATTATCAATTTAATGTTTAAAATTGCCTTCTAAATGGAGCACACGAGTAAAGAAACATTTTGAACTGACGTGATTTATCGCTGTCCCCACTGAAAATAAATGACTGTCTGTAGCAGAGATTACAAAACACTTACAAATAAGCTGACACATTTTATATCTTTTTTCTCTCTTCTAGCGAAGATATGTACTTTAGCTTCGTCTTCCTTTTTCTCTTGGCTCTTGCAAACGGTGAAGGAATTTGTAATAAAAAGGGGATTAGTTATGTATGTGTTTGTATTTTTGAAGCGATCATCATCACAAGTTATACTCTCTGACTGATGTGCAGAGAGGAATGAGTTTAAGAAGATATTTCAGTGGAGATGCATTGGCTGTGGTTCAGTATACGGCCCCGCGCCGAAGGCGCGGTGCTGTATGCTACACCACAGCCCTTGACCTGGGGAGTCGAATGACACCTGTCTCGGTACCCGCAGATGAGGGGTTCGGCCCCCAGGGGCAATTTCTCAAGATGCCCCAAAACTACATTTTACATGCATTTCACGCGTCTCACTTCACCCCAATTGAAGCCGGTAGTTTGGAATTATCCCTGAATGACAAAGGTAAGTTAAAACATAACTGCTTTTGGCTGTGGCGTGGTAGCTGAGTGGTATATGCTCGGGCTACTGTTCACGGGTTCGATTTCAGGCCTGGCCTACAAAAATCTATATGAATTGTACTTGTTCAAATGGTGTTAATAAAAAATATTTTGTCGGATTTTTGTATATATTCAGGTTAGGTTCAGTTAGGTTAGGTTAGGTAAAAATTAATGAAAAAGTGTACATTGTTTTGTCGCCGAGTGGCACGTGAGAGTGAGCGAAGCTCACTCGATCGTGTCAAGCGAGGCGCTCACTGTAGAGTGTATCTACGATGACTATATTTGACAAGATGAGGTTAGGTTTGATTAGGCGTGTAAAACGCATGTTTGTGGCGATTTGAAAAATTACCCCTTTGATTTGGGAATTTTGGGGTGAAATGAGACGCGTGAAATGCATGTAAAATGCAGTTTTGGGGCATCTTGAGAAATTGCCCCTGGGGGCCGAACCCCTCATATGCGGGTACTGAGACAGGTGTCTTTCGACTCCCCAGGTCAAGGGCTTTCTTTTGATATACCACACCGCACCATCGGCGCGGGGCCGTATACTGAACTTTTTCCGATGCATTTTGGCATGATTGGTGACAGACATATGGATCACCACACACAGACAGAGGCATAGGCAGGCAGACACGAAAAGTCACAGGCATTCAATACATGCTGTCATTAGTATTCCTCTCTAAATTTATCAAAAAGGGAAACGAGGAGATCAGGAGGAGGAAGGAAGTGAAATGAAGCAAGCAATGTTGAATACACACATTTTATGACGAAGCCACCATGAAAAATTAAACCGTTCACTCTGTGCTCACTGAGGGCTTATAGCTGGGAAGTGTGTGGAATGTCTCTTGACTCCGCCTGACTAACACTTTTTTTATGTTCCAAAAGCTCTTTTGCTTAATGGATTAATGAGACTGCGAAGAAATTTACGAGACGCAAGTGTACATTTTAAAAGTAAGCGAGAGAGAGAGAGTGAGAAGATGAAAGAAAATGTAATGTTTCACACTCCGCGTGTATATGTGTGTGTGCTTTTATGGGAATGATTGAGTGATGCTGTTTAAAATGGAGATGTATGATGTGCAATGTTTTAGGGCCAAAAGCAATAATGCCATCAAAAATATATGTTTAAAATTGAGATGATGTTGTAAACTGTATGTATAAGGCAGATTAAGAACATCACATCACCATATAATATCATGTCGCATCTTTCTTGTTTTTCACACAAGTTGAAAAATGCCAAAACATATTCTCATTTCCCATTTTTACAAACTAGCCAAGTGAATAAGTAGCAGTGGATGTAGTGGTGATGGTGATGGAGAGAAAAGAAGGGAAATAAAATGAAAAGATAGAAAAGCTGGTCTGTGGGGGTCGAAAGCATCGCTATTGAACTACTGGTCTTGCTCATTTTTATACTTCATGCGAGAGCGAGAGAGAAAAAAAAGAAGAGAGTGCATGAAATTTGTGTGTGTTTGCTCTGTAATGTGAATCAATGTATCACTGTGACATGTGACGGTGATGAAGATGTGTATTTTTTCTGTTCAAGAAAAAGAATAAAGTCGGGTTGAAGGGTTGAGGTAACGGTTGGAAGTTGAGAGGACGAAAGTGGTTTATTCCCGTGTGGACAAAATATTTAACTATGGCTAAACAGTTGAATTCTCCGGTCAGAAGAATACCGTTAGAGCCACCATTTTCACTTTTCACCAGTAGTATCATCTTTCTCACACAAAATGTATCATTCGGGTATATTTCCCAGTTTTGTCCTATTATGTTTCCAAACATGTACACTGTACGCATACTGTGTATAGTTTGCCTAATGGTCTGAAATGCACATTTAGACAGGATCCATTACACATGTTACCCTATATATTTTGCATGTTGCACACACCACCGCGGAGATCCCAACTGCATTACTCAATTTTCATTTTCCTTCCCTCGCCCCCTCCTTCTTTCCCATTGCTTTTTGAAATATATTCATACGTCAAGGAATCTTGAAAGGTTCGTGTAAAAATGTCAATGAAAACAAATTAGCGTGTACACATATTTTTGTCAGCTGAGTTAAAAGTACATTATTTTCTACACTATGTGTGTATCCAACATCCAACCCTTCTTCATACCCGAAGAAAGAGTAGTAGTATGAAAATTGTGAATCGTCATCATCGTCATTGGATTTCATCTCAGCTCTCAAAAATGCACAACTTGATCATGATGATACATGCACTTCTCCACTCAAACTTTTTCTGCCACTGCTGCTAGTATTATGCTTTCAGACCATAAACTTTTCAACATCCCCGCAACTGAGCTCACACGACAGTAGTATAATGTAATCCACTCTTCTTCCTTTTCTCCTCGTTTTTAACAAAATTCCACATGAAAAATGGCAGCAATCTTTCCTCCTTTCAGACAACAACATATTTACCAGGTTATTTACATCCCAGTAATATTTTCCCTCTGGGACCTCTGAATACATTTGCTTATTTGAAAGTCTGTAAACCAGTTTTGTATGCTAAAGAAAAAAACGTATAAAAAGCAAGCGAGTAAGTCACGTCATCATTATCATCCTCATCATCAGCTTCAAGACATATGTACACTGTCACAATTCTCACAGGCTTCTTTTCCATCACATCACCTCTAGAAAATAAGTATATTTCTTCACTTCAGCAGAAAATTAAAATAGTAAACTACAGATCTCGTGGCCTTGTACATAATATTGAGTATAAATCCCCAAGAAAGTAATCTTAAGTAATCTTTTTTTCCGTTTACCCAGCGTTGATAGATTAATTGACAGGACACACATAGACCCCAAAATATATGGCGCGTAATCACGCGATTTCTTCATTTTTCAAATAGACCCAATCTACATAACAAGACGATGAAAAAATCAATCACAAAATTGTATTCCATACATATCAGACACTTTTTTCAATGTCAAAACGCTTGCATTGCAAAACAGGCTATTATCCACATGTCATCTTCGTGTGAGAGGATCATTCATGGTGATAAAGATGATGGTGATGTGAAGAAGAAGGCGTAAAAATGATGTAATCAAAGGAAACTGACAAGAACAACAACATGGCTTTATTGACAAGAAGAGTGGCTTCTAACAATGGGATGACATGGATAACGCACTCACCGATTTTAAAAATTCCTTTTCCATTGAATAGAGCATAGTCGAAA
>JAQIXX010003554.1:0-19234 GCA_034700605.1 Willowsia nigromaculata | reverse complement strand
ATAGGCCCAAATCACCATGAAAAGTTTGGGGTCAATCTGAGGGGGGTCGTGATATTGCATTCCTATCTGGTATATAGAATGTGTAAGTTTGTAAAGTTGTAGCATGATATTGTATTTTATGTATTCGGAAAACATAGATTACAATTTTAGAAAAGTGCCTGGAAGCTTTCTTGGAACGAGAAAGTTGATGGTACTGAAAGTTAAAATAAAACTTTCATTTTTTGACAAACACATCACCATAAGCTAGAAATCTAGCAAGCATAAAAAATGTGAAAAAAATTCAGTAAAATTCTATTTTTACGGAGATTTGACATTGGCTCATGCTTTTAGAGTCGCACCAATGAATTTTGAACTGGTAGCGTGTGCTACGTACGTATATGTATTAGTATAATATTAAACTAGGTAAACTTATACTTGAACCATTTCACATAAATCTGTACTCCATCGTATCTCAAACCGGGAAACTTTCCATTTCTCGGTTCAGCAAGTTTTGTCCATTGGAAACTCGGACGAGTAGTATGTTAGATGTACCTTCCATGGAGGAAAAAGTCATTTTATCGCCATCCACCTACCTGCTGCTGCGGAAAAAAGTTGACACGTTCAGAAATAGTTGTGCTGTAAATGATGGTGTACGTCTCTTTTCTTGCGTGTTCAGCAACAAAATTAGTTTACGGCCATGTCTGTGTGTAAGGTGAGCAGTTAAACATGAGCCACCAACTCTCACTCCCTCCCTCTCTTTATGCTTTCTAAGCTTATACGTGAACATGACCAAACTTGTTTTATGGATTCTCTCACACTGATTTAATGTGGCTTGTTGGCTCTAATTAGCAGGTTGGAACGAAATACTCATGTGACTAAATCTACACCTACTACCTGATGATAATACATTTGGATGCATGTTTCTTATTTACTTTACGTGTTCATTTCTTTCTTGACTTTTTTCTTCACAATATTTACGACTTTTGCCATGACCCTACAACATTAATCAGACTGGGCTTAATGACCTCTTGAGTTCCGCACGATTTTAATTTAAGTTTAACAAGAACAAGAGTATGCACTAATTAAATATTTGACTTTTTAGCTCATAAAACTGTTTTATGATTTTCCAAGATGCAATAACGGGCGTTCCAATCGTTTCAACTATGTGAAATATTTAAAACAAAGCATCAACATATTTACCTATGCATTAGGTATGTTTGAACTTCATAAATTTGGTTGAGACACTCAGAACTTATAAAAGGAAAAGAGAGAAGTAACTAACTTTCGACATTTCAGCAGTGACAGTTGTGAGACACACTTAAGCGGTTCAAGACTGACCAATGAATAAACATGTATTTGCAAGGGAAAAGCATTTTAAGGGAACATAAAAGAGTGTGTGAGTTAAATCCTTTGAGAATGGAAGCCTTTTCACATAAACACATTTGCTCTGCTTTTCTACGGAAATTGAGCTACCTACTAACATTCTCAAAGTACTGAAGCTAAAACCACATTCAAGTCTTGCGTAGATTTCATTTCCTATACGACATGCTATTTGTGATGAAAAGATGACGCAAAGAATGGAAACTGTTTAAATGTGTAGGCGTCTTTTAAACATCAGAGATCAGTTTAGAAGCGAAAGGTTAATATTGTTGTGGTATGCTGAAAGCACCCTTCTCTATTTCAAATTAGACCTACTTTCTAAGAACGGAGTAGAAAGAAATTAAAATGTTCTTAACCTTCTAGCTTAAAGTTTCTTCCAAAGATTCTCCCATTGTTCTTTAAGCGGACAAACAAAACCACTGTTGTCTTTCTTTCCCTTTCTTTTGATGTTTTTAAAGCTTGGAATGAACGATGTAATCCTTTAAGCTTAATGCATATATTATGGTATTATTAGGTACACACGTATATTATCATACGGTAATTTTATGTATTTACATAAGTTTTTAAAGTTCAAAAGAGGAAGATTTTCGGTAAACCTGAAGTAATTCCTCTGACATCTCTGCTTTCAAATAGAAATTTGTGTACAATTCCGATCATCCTATTTATTCCCAATTTGTTGTCGTATTATACTTTTCCATTGGCAGGTTCTCTTAAGGTTGATAGACGGACGACAGCATAAATAAGACAGGTAACCGAAGTGGTATTTCCGGGAAAGAATTTAATACAACGCAACAATGTGCCCGTAAATTGAACATGTCTATGTTTCAGACCTCAAGTCTCAAGCTACTCGATGCGATTAGTCTAAAGTTAAAAGAAAGAGCAAACGAAATGCAGCCTGCTAAACATGCATCTATCCGAAAAAAGGAAGGATTTTATTCTGTCATTGCTACTTCTATTTTCATTCAGCAACCCTAAGCTTTGAACTGTTCGAACTCAAGTTTTTCTGTGGAGAAAGAAAGAACAACAAACTTTTCGATCTCCTTATTTCAAAAACTCTTCAAGTGAATGCAGTGCTGGCAGGAAATTTTAGATAATATATAAAACACTCATTCATTCTCTTAAAAATGACGGAGATATAGAAGAAAAAGTCAAACAAAAACAAAAACAAAGTTTTTATAAAAAAAAAGGAAAACCGAATGAACTCTAGAAAGGTAATAGGAATTTCCCCATTTTACGTCGTCGTGCGATTGTTCTAGTTCTAAGATTTATAAGAAAATAGAGAAGACGAAGGATTCTAAGCAAAATTTAAATGGCATGTAGGCAAAAGTATGCTTGTGTACGTCTCAATGAATCTGATTTCCTTGTGAAACCGGGGAGAAATGAAGTTGTGTACAAAATTTTCTCTGTGAGGAGAGCTTATACAAATCTACTATGTCATGTACTTTGAGAGTTCAATATCCTTAACGTGTTCTTATAAGTATGTATGGATGTATACGCATTTTCAAAAATGTTCCTGGAGAAAATCTCATGAAATGACAGGAAAGTGCACGCAAACAAGAATGGAGAAGTGTCGGTTTGGCGTGTGACGGTCACGGTGTATGTATATGAATATTATATCTGTGTAAATATGTATTGTCCTCAAAGTTGAAGTAGTATACCTTCTTGGAAGCGTAGAAATTGTAAATGGGAATGGAGAACACGGTCTAGCAAGTAAACATACACACAAATGGAACAAGTAATAAAAGTGAAATGACTGTCGCAATAGCGCCAGCGTAATGAAAAAGTCTGACGTGGTGAATGTCGAATGGGTGGCAGTAATGTATATTATGACCCTTGAAATGAATGCTTTTTGGTGTCATTACCAACAACCTATTTACTAGATGATTTTCCCCTTCAGCTATTTTCACTTCCTTGCTTGGCTACTTTTTATAGGTGTAAATTATGTATGTACATCAAGTACATATAAAAAAAAGTACTGTCCTTGTGTATTACGGTTGAAGAGAAAAGAGAAGAGCTCTTAATACGTTTTTTGCATTTCTATTACTTTTTCCTGTGTAAACGGATGTTAATGTAATCACCATTTGGCCCTGCGCTTGTCACCAACATACCGAGGAAGGAAATGTGTTCTATCTTTCCGTTTTTATCACCGAAATATCTGTTGACGCACTGCAAAATTTATGTCACTTTTGTTAAATAAATATAGATACATATAGATATTTTCATTCTTTAAAACTTCATAAAGAGGAGCAAATGACTTGAAAGGAAATTGTAAAATGAGCAGACTGCTTTTATACAATTCACTCGAATTTAGTACTTACATACAGACATATACTTCACTGCAGGCAGACAGAAGTGATGAAACAAAAGAAAGTATACCTAATATGTATTACTGACTGAAGGGGAACTCTTTCTGCAATTTATATGTGTTATGTGCGTGCCTGTGGCTTTTCTCGGTTTATTTTCCCATTGTTTATTTCAATTTTCGGGAAAATGACACGTTTTATTAGGTAGTAAGGGCATTCTCGTAGTAATTTACTTTAGTCAGCTTGTCTGAAGGATCGGAAGGTCCATTCGCTCATTGTCCGATCCCATTTTTTGAAAGCACATGGGAATTTCTTCCAATGACCGTGTTTAAAGAACGTGCATTTGGCATTGTTTCATTTGTGCGTAAAGAAATGGCTATAGTTTCCATCAGCATTTTGCAAAGACGCCACAACTTCCTCATGTTACATGAGCCCTTTTGCAACTGTAAAACCTCGGCACTTCATTACCTCATTTTGATGATTTATATTTGTATGAAAACCACTCTGGCTAAATTTTTGGTCACGTCGTTTGAGAACTTGGGTCTTCCTCTAACATGGCACAAACGTGGTTCATAATATATACCATAGTGGTCTGTTTTCATTTGCTCATTATTTGTAGATACTAACATACCACCACCAACATACCCAAAGTAACAGCACCCTTGATATTTGGTTTACGTGTTTAGCTCTGTCTACACGCAGTTATGCCCTGAATGAGGAGAAAAGTCGGTTGGGGCATCAAAGAACAATACAATAACTTTCCCACTTTGTTTCCCATTTCATGAATGATTTTTTTCATGTGGGAAAAAATGGAATTTGGTGGATGCGAATGTAAAAGTCATAGAAAAGAAAGTCATGATAAAACTAAAAGCCTGTTTTCTACAGCATATCAGGTTCAGGCCGGAAGCTGCGCAAAAACTAATGAACTGAAAAGAAAACTTTTCCCTTATCAAACATTCTTTCACCTCACGTTATATCCACCTCAAATTATACGTTGGTTTATTCATGCAAGATGTTGAAAAATTGAAATATTCGTAGGTGTACAGTAATAACAAATTCAAAAGTAACACGCAAAAAAAATGTGGCGACGCGATATCAACTTTATTAGGATTTTCAGATTACAAAAGCGTGATGAATTTTTCAAAAGTTTCATGATGAAAAGAGCAAAACGAATAGTAATTTTTGCATGAAAAGGGTTATGTAATATGTACTTTTGGTATATATAGCTTATTCCGGGTTTGTGGTTTGAGTTAATGCTTAAACCGCTCTCGTTGTCCCTTTTACAATGTTTATGGATTTACTCCATTGAAGTGGTCCTTCAAACCCGCACATGCATACTCTTCAAGCAGTCAGTCATCTCATGTTTGTAGTATATTTACCTATTCATATGTCAACTAAACAAAACATTATTTTGAATGAGAGGTTCCTGACATGAGTGTCAATCATTAGTCAATGTCATCATGAGGGAAGTTTGGTGATGCGTGAGCAGCAGCAATGTTTTTAAACATATTTTCCCATAAAATATCTCATAATCATGCAACAGAATAAATTAAAGTGTAAAAACCACATGTAAAGAAATGTACTATCTAGATAACAACAAAATTAACATAAGTATCACCAGTTATTCTAACATAAGAAACCAGACATCCATACGCAGAAATAATAAGTATACTTACAGAGTTTTTATCCCCCTACGCTTGTTTTTACTAGTTCACTAGTTTTCGAAGCGCTTTACTTTTTCTAACTTTTGTACTGGCTTGTCGTGCAATTCCCATTTTACATGTACAATTACTTTTTATGTTACATATTATGGGGTTTCTCATACTATATCGTTTATTCGTTTTGAACAGAAAATACAAGATCTCGTAATACGCCATCACCATCCAGCCATACAATGTTCATCTGGCATTTCCATATGAGGAGGTGGATAACCAGCACATTCTTTTTTTTCGTGGAATTAATAGACACACGAGGCACGAGTTTGGAAGACTGGTAGCAAGTAGTAAAATGATGCTATTTCGCTACTATAAGCAAGTATTTCTAGTAGATTTTATGCTTAACATACCCTCTTGCTATTATTATTATTAAACAGAATTATTCACAGTTGAGGGACTACATCTACCAAGTTGGGAAGCTGTTTCCAGCAGAAAAAAAAGGAATGTATTTTACGTGTTAAGTTTTATGGCCCCTCTCTGTAGACGGAGGTAATCATCTGCATATTATATCTATTACCACCACCATCTCTACTGCTGCTCTTCTTTTCCGAAAACCATGTTGGTATTTTCTCTCAAGTATGCATAAGCTCTGTAGTAGCTTTTGTACCGGTAACAATGAAAGGTATGTCATGTCGAGTAGTATTTGCGTTATGGCCATGCATAATTTCATGTAGTCAAAGGGCACACTTTTGCATCACATTTTGTAAGTCAGTAGGTAGGTTGCAGACAGTATCCTCAAGCTTGCATGAACCATGAACTACTTATGTCTGTATTTTCCCCTACACTACTGCTCGCATTTCACTTTGTCATGATTCGTACACACACGATCGGTGTTTTCACTGATTTTACTACTAGTAACAAGAACTTGAATATTATTATCTGTTGTATAAAATATTCTCGGAAGTGGATGATGCCGTTTCGTATCTCAACTCTGCCTATGTGAGTGAATATGTGTCACACTTTTATGGGGAAAATATGATAAGACTGAAAATGGCCCATTATAGCAAAAAAAATCTGACTGTACAAACATCCTAAAACGTGCAACATACCTACTAATAAGTCTCAAAAGTGTTACATATTCATAATGGAGTGGGCTTAAAGGTTTTATTCTTACTGTTTTGAGCGTATACTTTTGAAGCATACTTAAATATCCCAAGTTGGCAATACAAGTACGTAATGTGGTAAATGTGAAAGCCTGCGTATGGATTATTAAATTGTTCTCGCACAAAGTTCTATTTGCTGAAAATAGGCAAAAATATATAACAGACTTGGGGAAAGTAACTTCAAATACATGACTCCGATGAGTATTTAATGTTTACATTACATACGAAAATCGCCACATTCATATAAAGTAACATTAAAAGGGCTAACATGGATTCTTTAGGGAAATGACATGTTTATTAGAAGAATGTCTAGGGATAAACTCTAGCATTGGTGGACACGATGACGAGACCAAAGTTACAGTCAGAGTCAGGCTAATAATCTTTAAAAAGTATGTTATGTTGGAATATTAATAACATTACTTTGGCAGCATACACTCTTGACAGTAAGCTAGTTGGCAGGAAAAATTTGTGTGTGTGTGTGACAGAAATGTATTATGCTTCTTTAGAAATTGCCCAAGGCAAAGGGTTTGCTCTCTCAGTAAAAGCTTTAGTTAGTCATTTTCCTAGGTAAACCAGTCACTTGAGAGCACATACGTTGGGCTCGGGAAACTTTTTATCGAATACTTTCCAACATCACATGAATATATACTATGCTATATTATGGGGTTGTTAAGCGAGTGAATAAAATGAATGTACAGTCAATATCAAGTTTGAGTTTGGAAAGAGTACTTCTTTAATGTGGTTATAATAAGGACGAATATTTACACGCGACAAAGTATAAGTATAAAGAGACAGGCGACAGAGGATACTTATCTGCATTCTTATTAGCATGCTCATTCATGATACGAGCAGAGCACCATTAGTACTTCATGAAGAGTCTGCTTTGATAATCGACAGCAACGTGTAACCTCGTTAAAATATTCAGGATATCTTCTGGAAAAACTTTTCACGTCCCAGCTGTGGAGAGTTGAACAAATTATGTTTACTTTCTTCCATCTCTAGTTCAGTTTTCAAGTTTTTTCCAGCTAGTTTGTCTTGAAAATAGCATTATTGAGGAATCGTATAGTTAGTACAATGAGCAAGGTCTATTGATTTTTCAAAAAATGAACATATTTTTATTAAACATGCGTTGAATTTTGTACAAACTTCTCAACATGATTTGTTACCCATCATTTGAAAATTTCGATGTTCAACTGTGTATTTTTATCTTTGCAAACTAAAGTGTTGAAACTCTGTGAAATACTTTGAGCAAATTTCTCCAAGCGAAATAGACATTGCCAAATCAAACTAAAATTAATAAAGCTCGGAAGTGAGCATCTAGCAAAGTATCTCCGAAATGTTCTTAAAAAACGTTCAACCCAATGAAATGTAAAAAGATCGACGGTCGGATGAACATACAAACAAACAGAAACCAACAAGTATGTCAACTGAATTTTTCAGATTCTACTTAAGCAATTGACATCAAAAATTTAAATTCAGAGATGCCACATACATAAACAGAAGGCGCACACTCGTATAGTTTTGCAAAGGGGAAAGTGACGCATGACACATTTTTTCTGCTCGATTGTATTTACTGACAATCAACTGACGGTGAGTAGTGCAATCAGCAAACCGAAAACTTGATAAAGCAACAGCATCTGGAGTC
Organism: Willowsia nigromaculata; assembly: GCA_034700605.1. NCBI lineage: Eukaryota > Metazoa > Arthropoda > Collembola > Entomobryomorpha > Entomobryidae > Willowsia > Willowsia nigromaculata. The sequence continues at coordinate 11,109 of JAQIXX010003554.1, read as the reverse complement.
GGAATTCAATTAGAACGAGGACTAGAAGAGAAGAATACAGAGAGATTATGTAGAAAGTATGAAAGGGAAAGGAGGCAAGCTGGTGCTAGATTTTCTGTGTACTATTTTCGTTTGCACAAAAACGAGGAAGTGTGGTTAGCAAGCAATTTCTCGTGCGATCAAGGACAGAATGGCGAACAAAAACTTGCACTCCTTTCTGAATGAAGACAGAGAAAGAGAAAGTGAGAATTGAGGAAAACGAAAAACGAATTCCTTGAAATCGAATGCATGCTTTTCGATTGTCGCCTTTTTTCACTTCACGTACCTCTGCACTTCACCCACATAATATTATACAGCTTTTTCCATAACTTCTAAGCAAACTCACTCATTGAATGATTTTATTGGTTTCACGACTTTCACGGTTAACGTGTAAAGCTGAAGCTTCTTGTCAAGAATATTACAGAGTCGAAGAAGAAGGTGAAAGGGCTCCTGTTGAGACAAAGATGTGAATATAGAGGCAAACTTCAACCTTCAGTTGATCCATTTTTGCGCAAAGTGGAAACCAATGTTTTTGTCTTGAAGTGTGACTGTGTGACTGAGTAACTTCACCTTGTCATTGTATATCCCCAGAGGGCTTCTTTCTCCATACCATCAATGAATTCATGTCAATATACCAATTAGCGGGTGAAGAGTAACCATAAAACGTAATGTTTTTTCACACAACAACAACCAAAAAGGGCAAACCAACACGTTTTTAATTTCTTTTCATTCTCCTCTCTGATTGGTCGCAATTTTTCCTAGACCTTTTCGTACATGGTGATGCAATTAACTGGTTGCGCTACCGATGATCTTCCAGTCTCTAAAAAGGAATAAGATGAGCATTAGGCATAGCAGGCTGCAAATTTATTATCATCAGCAAAAAATGAACTTTTCCTGAACCTGGTTATTGCTCGAGTAAATTTGGAGGAAATGGTCTTCTTGACGCAGTTTACTGCATTGTAAGCTCAAATCGAATTTAGATATTATTATGATCATTCATGTTCTTTGTGCACTTGCTGTGCAAGCACTTTGTAAGCCGAGATATAGTAAGTTTTGGAAGAGAATGAGGTGGCTTCCTTGTAATAAAAAGAATCGCAATCTTTTTTAACTAGCCCTATATGGATGAGAAAAACAAACCTGTTTATCTTAGTGCATATATGCGATGTGCTCATTCAAACTTATCCGATAGAAATTTTGCTCATACAATGCACTTTTCCACATGCATCATTCATCACGCGGTTATTTCTTGCAGTAATGAACGCAGGCGTTTGTAATGTCTGCCTGTCGTTTCGCTATAAACGACAAAAGATTGGTAAAATACCGGAGGAGAAAATACATCCAACCCCATCTCATTATCACACTTGAGACACATGATTAACTTGTCTTCTGCCTTATCAGAACGAATACATAACCTTTTGTGAGACATGCTATATAGAAACGTATTATTGTAAGATTATAATTCTGGTCTCATATCAGCTCTGTCAGTTGCAAAAATAACATGCTGTATTATTATGTAATATTCTGTCCCTTCAGCAAAGGACCATCTTAGACATTTCTTTGACAAAAGAAATATCCCAAAAATAAAATGAAAAGGGCAGAGATTCGGTGAATTTAGCGAGGAAAGACGAAGGAACCTTGTAGATTAGTTTTTCTAAGAAAAAGCTCTTTTTTCAGAAAATGAATATCTGCCTTGAGGTCAACATAAACATAACATATAGAAAATTGTGCATTCCATATTATTTCCCATATATTATGGTATACTACCATCCTTGTATACTTGTATTATAATTCAAATTTTCTTTTCCCTCAAATGTAATTGTGAAGTCACCAGCTAGTCCACGGATATAACTTATAACACATGTTTAAAAAGCAGACTTTTTCATCCTTCACTTACATATTTTACGCAACGGACGTTAGTCAATTTAGATTTAGGATTTCCCCCTGGAGGTACTACTCCATATTTCATCCAATGTGCTACTACATTTTTACATCTGTTTACTCAAACATATACACTCCTACAATTTCCAATTTTCTCCATTTCTGTGAATCATGACAAGTTAATCGCAGTTTTAGCTTTAAAAATATCTATTGGCTTAACATAATAATCCTTGCTTGCACAGTTGGCCAAGGTAGTTACAACAGCGGTATTCCGTGAAAGCGCATACTATTCTTTCTCTGTAGCTGTGACATATGCAGGATGTCAACAGAAATTTCTTCCCCCGTGGACCCACTTCATTTTGAATAGTGAATAAGAAAGGAAAAGAGAAAAACGAAAAGGATGAGTAGTTTTGCTTCAGGTCAGAGAGTTTAAACATTAAACAAAATTCTCACCAGCATCAAAGCATTTTCCTGCCGTAAGTTAAGCAGTAAGCTCAACAAAACTTAACTGTGGGAAAGTAATTTTAGCCCGAGTGTGTTTTATTTAACGCAAGAAAACCTGCTGCCTTTGCGCTCATCGTGATCGTTCAAGTTGGAACACCAATGATGGCATAGTGGGTTATGTGTGATGATAGCCCAAACCAATAATAGTTTGCTTTTACTTCGTCTTTTCTCTTCTAGTATCGTTTTTTATTCTTTGTTGGCTGCTGGATCCTCTGCAAATAGTTGATATACCTCTACAAAATATCTGATCTTACAAAATCCTGGCAAATTTCCTACAGATGCCGGAATGGCACTTTGCAACGTTTGACATGGCACAGCATCTGCTGGAGAATAAGTAAAAAGGAGGATATGTCTTCCCTCCCATTTCGAGTTTTGTAGCTTTTTTACTGTTATTATTATGGAATGAAAAAAATAAACTATTGTAACTGTTGAAACGGAGATTGGCGTTAGCCGTTATAATGCGCGACTGCAATTCTACTAATAACGCAGACCAGAGCCCGAAATTGACATTGGGAGATTTGACGGTATTTATGGTGTCTTTGAAACGGTTGACGGGCGATTGTTCGCATGGACTGTGTTGGCGTTCTTATTCATCGGATGTGCCGTTACCCAACAGAGAAAAAAAAAAACGTTTTATTCCAGAAGGACCAAGCCAAGCACACAAGTAGTGGCAGCATGGGTGATATCGTGGTACTCTGGCTTTTCTCAAATGATTTATCGCACTGAAAGAAAGACGAGAGTGTGGAAAACACGGTAAAAGGAAAGCAACCCAAGGGAAAAGTGAAGAGGAAATGTACATTATCGTCCTCTTCTTCATCAACAACATAAACCATTGAATCACAAGGGAATATGTGGGCAAATAATATATAAAGTTATTTTTATATATATTTAAACCATTTTTGAAGGAAAAATAATAATAAAGCAGAAAGGAAATGTAGTTTATTTATGTATTGTCAAGTGAAAAGTTAATAATATTACTGGTGGTTCTTCAATTTAAGTGTGTATTATAGGCATATTATACACAGATCAAAGTCAGGATTATAATAGGATTTTGATTCAAGTTTCTCTACATGAGCTTATGCGACAATAAAGAGGACTGCTTGGAGAACTGGACTTAAGACGAAGAAGTATTGCGCTTCCACTACTAACAACCAGAAGGAACTGTACGGTTTCCGGCGCAATTCGTGCGTAAACTTACGATGAGATTGCATGGCACATAGGAAAATGGACAGTGTGCATAAAATGATCTGTTGTTATTGCCTTTTTATTTCTTCTGTGGATTCTGAAGTGCCTTCAAAGTCTTCTTGTTTAAGACTGACAGTGGAAGAGATTGAGTGTCCACTATCTACAGAGACTCCCAGTCAGTGATGTAGTATTCTCTATTAATCTCACTGTGTATGTCCTACAAACGGCATAAAAATCTTTTTTATTTCTCTTTGTTCCCTTTCTGTGCATCATCATCATTGTCGGTACTTATCTTCGTTGACGATTGAGCATTATGTGTTTCGAGAATTCGGCTAGTGGATTACTGTCTAGTAGCTCAAGCTCCAATTAACTGGAATAGAAAACAATGATGAATGAAACCTAGAAGATTATATTGTCTGCAAGTCAACCTACTCACAATCTAAAACTATTCCTCTAGTCCTCTTCCAAAAACAAAGGCCTTCGCAGTTGCGTCATTTTCCATTTGCCATATCAAAAATGTTTTATGAAAAAGGGGGAAAGCAAAGAGCACATAATAACAAAAAGATCCATGTTTATAAATGAGCTGTAATACTTTTAGCACAGCATGCTTCACTCAGTTTCTATAATACTTATAATATCACATTTGAAGGAATACTGCTGAAATAATTCGGAATTTTATTAGTGAGAGAACGGGTGTTTATGTCAGCATTTCGTTATGTGTAACTTTCAGCGAAATTTCTTCAAGACAGGCTCATTCATCACAAAATGTATTTTGAATGAGCTGTTTCAATCTCTTAGAGCTACTTATTCTCAACTTATACACCTACTCTTTCTGTAAACACGACACATGATATATTTCTCAGATTTACTGGACTGGAACCTACCTACGTATTATTTTGATTTCACGTAGTACCAGAACAAAAAAATACTAGTGTTGCACAGGGACATCATCATGAAACTAAAGGATAAGATGTGCTACAATATTAGCCCTTTCCCTTGACATCTACTAAATTTTAAACAACTTCTCCGCATCGGGAATATATTATGTAGAAAAGTTACTACAAGCTCACAAAATAAAGTTGACTTTTGTTCCAGTTCTATCTCAAGTCGTACGTTTTTATGTCTCCCGAAAAACTGTGTACTTGCACACTTTTTAGTGCTTTTGTCTTTGTCAAAGTAGCTTTATTTTATTGTCGACGAAGGAAACTTCTTACATGAAATGAAATACAACGATTCATGATGAAAATCTCTCACGGAAAGTTTTTACGAGTGTCTTGCGCGTTAACTAACTTTCACAATTGGATGCGCTTTTGCATTGATAATTTAAAATGATAAGGATATGACACGGATTCAATTTACAGTTTTTGCTTGCCTTGCACTTATCCCATTTCCTCTCAGATATGTATCTTCAAGGTCACTCATCATCATTCACATTCAGAAGGAGTTCTCTGGCTACTCATAAAACTCTTCGCAGTCACATGCACACAGCACTCAAATAAATAATGTGATGTATTATTACATTAACAGAAGATATTAAGAACTCAGCTGCATCCACTTTTCTTTCCATGAACAACCCTTGGACTTATTTCTCATGGACAAAACTTTCTCTCTTGGTTTATCCCCATCAGCGCAGAGCACACAACACACTAGAGATTCGGGGTTTGGCTGTATGTATGTACTACTAATAAAAATGGATGAGATTTCTTACACAGCTTGAAAGGGGACATATAAATTTCATTTGTACTTCCCATAAACGGGTATATTTTTGGCCATTTAATCATATGATATGTGCTCTTAATTGAGTAGTAACACACAAAAACAATTTTCTTGTTTGGACACGCAAATACGTACACATAATGATATTACTTTTTCCTACTCTAACCGACAATAAAAGATGTTATTACAACCAGAGACAAAGTTTGCAACAAATTGAATTCACTTGAAGAAAGAATTAATACCGCAGCTACTGCCGGAAGAGAAAGCATAAAAACTTGGCACCAATGCAATCGTCACGGACTGTCGGCTTGTTATTATCATCATCATCATCATCATCATCCTCGTCATTACACCGACCACTGACAAGTAGTGGTTTTGTGAGCTGCTGGCTGAAGCATTTTCACTTTATTTTCTTCATGTCCGTTTCCTGGTATGTTCCACGGCTTCAGTATAATTGAATGTTATAACATACTTTATACTGAGCTTTATCAACAGTACTAGATACCACTTGAAAAATGAGGAGAAATAAGGGATAATAGTATTATTATTGGCATTTTTATATTGTGGTCTTATCTCAAGTGTTTTTCTGCTTTTGTGTACTGTTACATTAATTGTTTCAACAAAGAAACATTTATTTGGCAGAAAGCAAAACAAAAGATTATTGTCATCATTAATGAACTGACGTGGAATGTGGGAGTACACGAGTACAGGTAATGTGGGCGAAAATAAGTACATCGGCTCATCTTCATCGAAAAACGAGTGCTCTCTCTGAAAAGCATAATCGTATATTTTTAGAATAGCCCCTTTAATTTACTTGATGCACAGGTAATACTTTTGTAATTGAGGAAGTAGATGAAAACCAACAAGACCATTATCAGCTTAATTGAAACCTTGTCTCTTCACAATAATAATTCTTTCAAGCATACAAAAAAGAGAAGTGCCATTGTACAAACAATCAAGTCAATCATCATGAGAGTTATGTAAAGTTTAGGCTTCACTATATTTTAGCTCTCTAGGATTTACTCCAATGTGTCAGGGAATAACAGGTTTTTGCTCGAATTGTGATGCAGTGTATAGAAGCAAGTGAATAAATCTCATTCCTAAACTTTCGTTTCCGATTTCTTCTTCGTGAATGAATACACGAACCTTTTTTATCCTTTTCAAGTATAGGATTTCGTCCTTTTAAGACGAATGCTCATTAAATTACAGAGAGTGAAGTGAGTGAGACTTTACTCAAACTCCGCCGTCTTATTCAAAGGCAGATAAGAAAAGTAAACCGAGAAACGAATCCCACCACAAAGAACTCATGACAGATGCACAGGAATATAAAATAAGGCAACGGCAACCACCATTCGTGAATGCGTAGCTGAAGTTATATATTTCGGATGATAATTATCGTGTGTAACCTCTGGTAGCGTGTTTCGTAAAAACTCCCGCAGTTGGTCAGTGACCCATTTCTGCGAAGCCGAAATTCAATCTGAGTTGTATAGATTCTTCATTCAGGTTGCCTTCATGATGCCAAGTGTATACGTGGGATGATAAGACCATTGGACGAACGCATACACAAACCTAATGCTCACTTAAGCTGTCAGATACATAACTCTTCTATGTGCTTCATTTTCTCCTATATATATTCAAACGTAATGCCTACCACGCACGAACTTTTTTGTGCGGATTTTCCTTGAAAACTACACAGAAATATCGTGGATTGGAGAGAGATCGTTGTTGCGTTTAAGGCAGGCTTGTTTTTCAAAAGACTTCCAGAAGCAAACAAATTCATTTACAGACAGTATTAACACGACTTCGTCGTTCTCTTGTTTTTGTAGCAAAGGCATAAAACAACAATGTTAGCAATCCTGTACAAATGTACGAAATAATTTTCCTAATCATTTTCTCGACATATCAAACAGAAGAGAATCCTTTTTGTTCTATTTGAGACGCAGTTTGTTAATCTACGAAGGAGAAAACTATTGTATCAAATGAGGTCACAAAAACATTGTGTTTCAATGTTTATTGATTAGTTGACGCAAGGATTGAAGCGGACGCTAAAATGTATTTATCTTGACAAAATAGCCAAACTCAAACTAACTTCATGCTGCGTAAATACAAATAGTGACAGTCTTAAACTTTTCTTTTCATGTCTACGATACAAAAATCTTGAGAAAGATAATTTGAGAGTAGTGAAAGCGCGAATTAAGGAAAAACACCTTATGCAACCCAAGCTTTCTTTCACTCCTTCAACTTCATGAAACGCATTTAGCCATGCGTAGGCATTTATTAAAAAACACAAGCATCACCACAACAAATGTGCGGGACTCCCATTTCTTACTTCATCATCTCAATCTCTAGAGTCTCCTGTTTTACTGAAATAAGTGTAAACAATGTGTACGAATATGAAGGGAAACTTTTTTTTCAAAGATAAAACGGAGGTTAAACTTTCAGGTAGCTTTTTCTCGTGAGTTGCTGTGGGCTTGCCATTTCATGCATTTGACAGATTAATTGGTTTCAGAAAAATTATATCTGATATCAAGCAGGATTGATTGTACGTAATAAGGAAAACTTGTTCCCTTTCATAAAAACACAGATCGATAGGTTTCTTTTACATTTTGCTATTAAAATTTCTGCCAGTCATCCATTAATACTACCCACAAAATCTGGCTACTTTTTAAGGATAGCATTTTGTTTTTCTTTGTTCTCCGGCATGTGCCTACTTTAATCTCTGAAGCAAAAATGAGCTAGAAAAGTTTTCGCAACAAATGAGAAAAGTAATTTCGAAATCGGCAAAGTTGGAGCTTGCGGTTGTTACTGATATACCTACAAATACAATTATTGGTAGGCATATGAAATTTCTTTCCAAAGCAATTCAACAATGTGTTCTTATAATCTCTTAATCTTTAATATTGCACCAAAAAGTGTATTTGCAAAAAGTATAGCGGCTTAAACACATTTTTTAAGGGCAATAATTATTTCTTCGCATTTTCGCTCATCACCATTACCATCTATACCATTAGCTGGTTCCTGGCATACACACATTACTTTTGGTTTTCCTCAAGGTCGAAAACATTAGGCAGGCAATGCAATTTAAATGCATATTTCACAACAGGAAAAGGAAAACAATAAATTCATGGATATACATATACAGCATTTCTTTTTGACTATGCATAGAAATTCCCATTAACCCGTAGGCTGACACTGACATACTGAGAAAATAAATGGAAGAGATGTAATATAATGATATTACTCTCAAAACATGTAGTACAAAACTGATCTGATAAGGTTAATTGTATAGGGAAAACGGGCATTGGCAAATATTTTTACATGCAGATCGGATTTGATATCAGGTTGTCATTTTGTATAACATTATTATTATTTCAATGGCTGCAAGACCATTGTATTACATTAGGTAACTTTCTCATTGCTGAAAATGCCATTACTCAGGACGTAAACGTAAGGAGCTTGTATACATGAGCTTATGCGCGTGAAAAGCTAAAAAGTGACGTAAAAATTTTGAGCACTCTCGTTCTACAAAATGTAGAATCTACTTATTCGCACACTACTGGTTTCATGATTTTCGTAGTTTTTGCGAACAAAGTTTGTTTAGTTTTCCTTGATAATGCAAACACGTCACGTCAGACATCAGACATCAAACCAGACTTTTCATACCTTCTGCACTAAATATAGGAAGAAAAGCCAGTATGATCTCATGAAATAAACATTCACTATTCACTCATTTAATCTCCCATGGGAGACAGCTCTGCAAAGGGTGCACAATTCTTTCCATCTCCCTTTAATTTCAAAAACCATCCAGCAACCTAGTTCTAACTTCCTCGTTCAGCAGCAACGAGCATTATATGATGGTTTAGCATTAGCGTAAAGCTATTTTCTTAGAACAATGGAGAAAAGACAATGAAATAAATTCAACAATAATAATACGGTACTCAAATCAAAGAACTTCCGAATCCACTATGTGTCACCCACGCATAACTGAATAAAATACTAAGGGAAATTCAACAAACTTGAGAAAACTAGCCGCCTGACGTCTCTTGAATTATGCATACATTTATACACATACATAGTATATGAAGAATCAACATTCTGAATTTTTAAAGAAGAAAGCATGATATGTGATGATGCATTCCGTGAAAAATAAGAAATCTTTGAGACATCGATCATCTTCAAGAGCAATGATTGTCTCGAGTACGAACATCTAGTCTGCAGGGGATCACAGAGACATTTTATTGGAAAGGAAGCATGGAAAATGGAGATGCTGACTAAAATAACATACGGACGGTTTTTAAATATTTACCTATATGGGTGTGCGTTATAGCAATATGAACATTGGAAAACTAATAATATTGAATCATAAAGTTTTCTCTGACCTGCAATATGACTTGCGCATACTCTCGCAATGCATATCACGTACAATAAGTCGCACACGGAACTCACAGAAACCTCATCATCTCTGTGTCACGGCCGGCTAGTTATTATATTGACTGCCGTGGACTTTTCTGCCCACCTACCTAGAGCTAGACCTTTGTTACACTTCAATAAGTAGGCAAATGGCAAAAAAATCAAGATACCAGGGAACAAAAAGAAACAGATTACTACGTCAGAGCGCTTTATAAAGCGCCTTACTGTGGGTGGAAGCTGGAAAGATGATGTTGGCATACAAAAAAATGTCAATGTTGGTGCCTGGCTTTTCGCAAATCTTTTGCGATCTTTGAGTTTGGGGCTATTTGATATCTTGGCTTAGATACATCTTTTCATTTTGGTAATTGTAAAAAGGAATGTGCATGCAACATCTTCAGTGCTTAGCTTTATTGCCAAAACGTGGCTGTTAGAGATTACTTTTTAAAAGTTAAAATTGTCGAGGATTTCAGAGAAGATGAGCACGCAAATACTGCTCTGCAGAAGAAACAACCTTTTACGAAATGGAAAAATGAAAATGTGCTTGTCTTGAAGAATGAGTGCAGTTGGGAGGAAAACGTTTTGTGGTATTTTATTCTCCACCTTGCATAATCGCCCAAAGAACTTGAACTCAAAAGTCTACTCAAGTTTTTTCTCTCTATTTAGTTATAGTTAGTATGCTAACATGTATGCAAGCACACTTGAATAAATAATGAAATGGATGGTGCATTTTGATGATCTAATAATAACATAATGATGCAATTCCGTGTGAGTCTTAAAAAGGATGAACAAGACTTCTCTCTCTGCTATTTTCTAATAGTTTTCAACCAGGGATGATCATGGCATTGACTTCCATGTCTCCCATTTTTCATTTTTATGTCATTCAGTCAGCAACTTTTGGTCGTTTCATGGCACTCATAAATACATCAACGCGGATGCGGCGGATGGATATATACGTAAACGAACCCGTTCAAAAAACGTGAGCACACGGCCAAACTTGGAATTACTGATGATGTCGATTGGGTTGTTGTTGTTGTAATGTAATATCTAGTTGTTAGTAGTAGCACTACTGATGATGGTGGTTGGTGGTGGGTTTTTTGGGAGTTCTGCTGATCTTCTGATTCTTATGCCTACTGACACTGAGTGTCTGTTCTTCGAACATACATTGTGTATATTGTGCACGTGCAAAGAATTTACAATGCAGAGAAGAAAATTAGATTGAGTCAACAACTCCACATTTTCATTCAGTTAAGTTTTACACAACATGAGTGTGTGCATTGTGTAGTGACAGGCCAAAGAAAAATACTGATGTATACAGTATATTATTATCAGAGAACGAGAATTTAGGAATTGTCCTATTCTTTAATACTTCATCTATCGCAAAATCATTTGACATGTGAA
>JAQIXX010003553.1:0-19235 GCA_034700605.1 Willowsia nigromaculata | reverse complement strand
GAACGTGGTGTTGGCAATGTCAAATTGCTTCAATCAAAGACTGATGAGAAGAAATGTCGGGTAGTAATGTGGCGAGAAAAAATAGGCAAACTTGCCTGCAATTTTAGTCTATTTCCTGATATAAAGGTCTCCAATTACCAGAATAATCCAAAGGTACTGTGTTGGAAATGTCAAGATTTTGCAGAGGATCCTGCATGGGAAACCTTCACACTACGATTTGGAAATGAAGATAACGTATGTGCAAGCAATTGTTCATAAGCATGAAAGCATCTAATATACACCGATTAACCCTCTACATATTTTCAATTTTTTTGTTCTAAATAATTATTTTCAGTGTGCACACTTCAAGTCTGAAATGGAGCGATTAGCTAAGCTGACGGCCATTGCTGGAGAAAATTCGCCGTCCAGTGTCAAGACGGAATCAATTTCTGTTGTACCATCAAATAATGGAGTAAAGGAGGTCCCATTGTCACAGTTATTCAAGAAACCAGAAGGATCTTGGAATTGTGATGCTTGTTATTGTTCCAACACCAGTAATGCAACATCATGCATTTCATGTCAAACTCAGCGACCTGGATCTGCTCTTATTGCAACACCTAAGCCCGCGGAAGAAAACTCAGCAGAAGAAAAAAGCACATGTTCAGGTTGTGCAGGATGCAATCCAGACGCTTACAAAATACCTGAAATTAAAAAGTCTAGTGTAGAAGATATCATAGAACTTCCCCTGTCACTTGATTCTTCTAACGAAATTCCTACAGTTAGAGCTGTTAATTTAAGCATGTTTACGAAACCTGTCGAAGTGTCCGTTGACACATCACAAGCTGTGAAAATAATTACGGAAAGTCAAAGTATCGGTTCAGCTGACAGCAATCAGGATTTAAACAAGAGCAGTACCTTGTCAAATTTTTCGTTTTCCTTTCAAACTCCAGAAAAGTCTAGCCCGATCTCATTCCAATTTAAAACGCCTACATTCTCAGTCAAACCTGAAGACAATTCTTCCATATTTGGAGGTGGAGGATCCATCTTCACTCCTCCGGCAGGTGGTAACCCACCCGGTAGCACACCCTCCCCCTTCGTTTCTCCGTTCGGACAGCAATCCTCTTTGCTAAGTAATAGCGCTTCTCCACAATCAGTTTCCTTTGGCTTTTCACAGCCCTTATTCAACCAACAGTCTGCAGTACAGTCACCAAACAATGAAGATGCTCCTGAACAACGAGAAGAAGACGAGTATGAAGATATAGATGACGAAGAAGAAGACGAGTGCATGTTTGAAGAAGACGCGCATGTGTACATTCAAGATGATGCCGATTCAAATGAAGGTATGAAATATTGTAATTTCTATGTGACTAATAATATATGCATAATATATGGTGTAGAAGTTTGCAATGTGTAACTATTGATCTTTTTATCTTATAAGGTTTCACTGATAAAGGAGACTGCGTTGTACGAGTTCTTTATGATGGAGAAAGTTATTGCGCCCGCCTAGTTATAATGCTTGATGGTGAAGCTATTGCCGAGCATTTAGTAGCTGCTGAAACGCTTGTAGAGGTAAGTAGAAAGAAACGAAGAATTTGGTTATGTATATGAGTGTGTTTGAAAATACTACAATATCAATTTGTTTTCTTACTTCAGCCAAATGGGGATCTTACTTATGAATGGACTGGAATATGCAATTATGAATCGCCTGTGAAATCTCGCATTAAAGCCGTGTTTAATGACGATGACGCATGTAAAAGTTTCGCTAATGTAATGGCAGATGTAAGTCAAACTCAAAGTTTTACTCAGTATCACAGAATATGAATGAAATGGGTTTGTGATGTTAATTATACCGTGTATACTGATCGTTGTTAAATTCTGAATTTTCAAGAGTCTGGAGTTTGCCGAACAAGCCGGAATCACGGAAGCAGTTTTGCTCGACGAAACGTCTGGAGGTTATTAATTAATATAAGAAGAAATGATCATAAAATATGGCTATGAAGTAGGTATATATTAAAACTGTATAATTTACAAGCGTTTGTTTGTATGACATTGACTTATTATTTTACTCTTTTTTTCATTTCAACTCAGTTGAATTATTGTAATTGTAACTCTAACTTGATTGTATCGTTTTGTGCATTAAATTCAATATCAAAATGAATTGATGAATTAAAGTAACGTTGATCTCGAATGTGGTTGTTTATTTATGTATTAATGATGAATCTCTTGACGGTTATTATCTAAAAATGATCATGGATTTTGGCATATCGTCGTTTACCATAAATTTCCAGAGTGAATGTTTTAAAAACGAATTCTGCGACTTTCTGTTTTTAGTTTTGACTTACGAGATACTTTACTTATTTGTAGAATTCAGACAAAAATAGTAGCACCCATTCTATGAAATGCTACACAAACCTATGATTTATCTAATTTATCATATATTATTACACTTATGACTTGTCCACAGTCCGTTAAAATAGTAAACACTACACATTTTAGTAGTTGAAATAGGTTCGCATCATAGGTTTAACATTTAGACACTTTATACAACATTATAGCATCTATTTGTTTCCGGCGAAGGCGACTATGAACTTTGTTTTACAGGTTAGTGATCGTAAAGAGTAGCTAGCATTTCCTTCATAGAGTAGAGTTTTCTTCTCAGTACAACATAAGTTTCTAAGTCGAAGATGAATCAAACTAATGGTCGGTTAATTATGTAAAGACAAAATAAAGTAATGCGCGCGGTTGTACTACGAATATTCTGATACGAGGATACACTATTTAGTTTTTAGCATACGCTTTATTTCTATAATTTGTCCATTAAAAGTCCCGGTTTCCGGCCATGCTGAGTTAAAACCTGTTGCAGGTACTCACAATCGGAGGGAGCAGATGTGAACATACTTCCTACGAATACATGAGTTCCCCATTTTATGTGTGAAATAACTTTGCAACATCCCAGGTCTACAATTCTAAATCCTAAATGTCGATATCTTTCATCAGTCTCGAAAAACGTTTGATTAGTGTATACACCGTAGAACGGACGACCCGACGTAGGTTCAATGAAGTCTGCCCACTGTCCTTTCTTGCGTAACTCTTCACAAATTTCTTTGGCGGACTGAATAAACTAGAAAATAATGAAATGCATCTTTTATTTATGTTTTCGTGGCAAAATTTCGTTGCAATAATTTGGAGCATTTATACAGACATGTACCTTTTCAATTAAAGCATCCCTCTCTTCTTCCACATCAGGGCTCCAGCAGGTCATGTCGTACTTCGATTTCTGGCTTAATGTGATGGCAGTTAAAGGTCCATTCGCCAGATCAACAGAACTGAAGATAGTGGCAAGTTCTATAGATTGAAATCATTGTTTCTTTTAGTTATTTGAATAGCAAACCAAAAATTCCAATGTATTATTACAACTTGATTTCCAATATTTAAAAAACACGTTTTACCTCTTCTAAGAAGATCAGGACAGGGCATCGCAATGCATTCAATTTCTGAACTTTTCCCCATAATAGAATTTTCGACAGCCTCCAGTTGTTCAGCTTCGTATTCTTCCGCCTGAGCCGTTTGATTCAAGACCTATCAATCCAAACATTTAAAAATATACAGTAACAATTGGTAAATAAAATCAGCCAAAGTTATTTCCCAAATGAATAAAACAGCAATAAAAGTCATGTGATAATTCATGAATAGATAATAAAAATAAATAACGAAATTAACAAATTATCATGGTCAAGCAAGACTAGAATGATTACTTAATTGTTTTGCAGAAAAAACTTTTGATTTACCTCCACCTGACGCTGATGATTTGATGGCGTTTTTAAAAGACTTTTCCAAAAGGTGACGTCCTTTTCTAAGAATTCTTTATCTTGCTTTAACCGTTCTTCAGTTGGTTGTGCCGGTTTTGGACTATTTAATGACTCATTCAAACCAACATTTCCAGGAAGAGAAAGTCGCTGATCCTTGGGTCCAAGGCATCCAAGATTTGGGTCGGGCCACACTGTTCGTTTCTGTTTTTCTGAAATGTTTATAAAGCAATATAATTTAGCCGTTGTAATATACGCTTGATAGCAATATAATATGACTTAAACATGAGCGTTAAAATAATATACCTATATGACTTCCTCCAAAGAGTACTTGTTCTACGTATGTATTTTTTCTTCTCCAACCTTGATTAGAATATTCCCTTTGGGAGGCATCAGAAGCACTCTTTAAGCTCCGACTAAATACTCCTAATTTCTTCGACGTCGGTGTGATTAGCTGTAAGTCAAAGCAAAGTCAATTAGCAAATTGATCAACCAATCAAAAACCATAATAATTTATTGTTAGCTCAAATTTATATTGACAATGAAGCCTATTCTTTAAAACTTGTCAAAGAACAATCAGTATGAATCTGACTAAGGTACATTGGACTAAACTAAACTGATTGAATAGATACATGTGTGTTTTTACCCGATTGGCCATAATACTTAGATGAGCTGCGTATTATTGTGATGTCGCGATTAAAGTACTTAGAGTATAAGTATACTGGACTGGAAGTATGCTGAAATTTTTATGTACTCTTCTTGTTTTTTATAAACTCCACATTTCTCTGTTTTACAATAAAATTCCACGTATTTATGATATAAAAAGGACACGCACACACGGCCAGTGAAAATTAAATGCACACTACAGCTGTGCTCAGACAAAATTTGTAAACAAGTAGCACACGTGTCAGGTGATCAGTTTATTGAGATGTTTGACCAGTGATTATTAGCTCAGCTGTTTCAAACTGACAACGCAAACATACTTTGTATTTGTATGTAAACAAACTTGGAATTAAAAAGGCAGAGTGTCCCACTTCGGAACAATAAATTAGTGGTACTGAATTTGTATTGCCTTCTGACTCAAGATTTAAAATCCTTTGATAGTGGTTCACCATTTAAAGTGACAATTATTGAACTTTTAAAAAGTAAAGAGGTACATGTTACAGATGATTGTTTATGCTCTTTTGCAGCTTTGCAATTTATTCGCAGTGTAAAGAGTTCAAAAAATTGCGACGTAAACCAAAATAGATCTGCTGGTTTTACTTCTCACGTCGTGTCGCAGGATGATAACGTGTTATTGTGAAGATAAGATATAAACTTAAGTAACTTGCATAACTATTGCTGATTCCAAAGCAGTGTAGTTGGAAGTGTATCCCAAACACACGAAAGACCAACGAAAGAGTGTCATTGGAAATTGGAGGTCTTGTAATAATAAAACTAGGTACGTTTACGTGCTATTTTGGCTGTTTGCTAGGGCTTGGAGTTGGAATAAGTGTATGGTGCATTGAGATGATAACGTGGAATAGATCGTCTTTTAGTCTTTGGCATTTGCAGAGCAAAGCAAGATAGCATAATAATAATAATATTTTGTCTATGTGCTTGGTAGATTCGGCAGCCAGCAGGTGAGGAGGCAGAGGACTGCAGTGAACAGGCGACGATTGTGATCGAGTGTCGTATCGTGGTGAGTAAACTTATGAATGATTATGATGCAATACGTGACTTGCTGGTTAACTTAAATCGCTTGAACTACTACCTTAATTGCTGTTAATGGCCGACTACGAAATTGTATAATAATTCATTAATGCTGAACCATTTTTCTTGATTCCAATTTATATCCTGTATATCATTAGAACTTTTTCTGGAATGTAAACTTACAGATTTCTGAATGGTTAGAGAAAGCAATGAATTGCTTAAAATTCTTTCTTTAATCCTCTGTTATCATATGTGTAGTATTTAGTAAATTAAATGTTATTTTGTATATGATGCTTTTTTAACAACTAGGCCAGGCGAGAGCAGGACGAGCATGTGTGACAAACAGAATGAACAGCAGCTGCAATGTAATGTGTATGCTGCATGTAGTCTGTAATGTCTCTATTAAGCTTGATGCGTAATGTAATGTTGAGTAGTCTTTGATTCGTGTTCTCAAACTGTACACCTCCACTAACTCCATTCTCTACTCCATCCATCATTATTGTGCCCTAGTCCTTTTCCATCTTACGATATCAGCCAACATGCAACTTTTTGCTGTCGTTTTATGCTGTCTGCTGTATACTTAATAATTAATTACTATTTTTGCTTGTTAGAATTCCTGGCTTCATTAGTTACCCCACATCCACCAAAACATTTTAACCGAAGTTGTGACATTTTGCGGAGGATCATAACATAACTTTTGCACTGTATCGTCAGTGAGGACCATTTAAAGCTGTAATCAACGCAATATCCAATCATTGTCATTGTCGGGTTGTTTAAGTTCTAGTTTAGAGTGAAAAGAACAGAACACCTATCAAAAGCCGTTCTCCTATCAAAATTTTATCCCCACTGTCATCAAAGACGCTTCGCTAACTTGGATAGTGTGTTAGGATCAAATTTCTAAAAGTGACAGGAAGTACATCCAGCGTAGCAGCTTCATTATTCCTTATGCAGGTCAGAAAAGGTAAGTACAAACAATTAAACGACAAGATTAATATATGGTGATTTATCATGTCATAAGGTGGCTAATAAGAGAAATGATGAATGAATCGTAATATTTTGATGTTTTACAGGTCTTAAATCGGATATGGGAACGTCTCCTCTTGTGGAGGTGTAACTATCGATGGTGATATGCATCTAGAAAGTCGGAGAAAGTTCAAAAATCTAACTTTTTCAGAGTTTGAGCTGCGGTGACACATGAAAGTTACTTCTGTGCTTATTGTAGCTGATAGTCTAGGTAAATCCATTGTATAACTTTTATTTAGTGCATTTGTATCTCATGTGATGTGCTTGTTATTTTATTCGTTAATTTTTGAAATGGTTTAGGTGTCTAGCTAGTGACTTCACTCCAACAAACACACTTTATAAATTTCTCGTCTGCATTTCTTCTCATCATTACCCTGATTGTGGATCCCTCTCATTCGTCATCCACTTGGAGTAAAATTCAGTGCACGAAGTAATTTTGTCAAACTTGCGCCAGTAGCGCAGCGCAACTACCAGAAAATGCCATCAAGAAAAGCAGAGGAGATATTGCAAGGATTTCGAATGTAAAAAAGCTATTGCAATTTTTGATATCATTGCAGGCAAATACATTCAAATCAGCAAATTGTAATATTTTGAATTTAAATGCATTTTTGTAGTAATTGGATGAAACTACGCGATTCCGACACTGGTGAGATTCTTTGGGAGGGCCATGAAGATTTGTACGCAACATTTTTTCATTATGTGTTTGTCTTCAAATAAAAAAAAAATTTAGACTAAAAGTGGTTCATTTTTCTAAAGTGTTCATTCTTTAATTCAGATCGCTTCCAGATGTCGTTCATGAGGCTAGAGTTCCCAAAAAAGTACTGCAATGTAGGGCAGTGTCGAGAGAAATAAACTTCTCGTCGGTTGAATCTATGGAAAAGTTTCGAATCGAACAAAAAGTGCTCTTTAAGGTATGAGACAGTTTACTGTACATTTTAACATCTTTAATCAATTGAGTGAGCCATTACATGAGCAGAAATCCATATTTAAAGCCTATTACAACGTCAAATATTGAATTGAATATACATATAAATCAGAATAGAAATGGTGATATATGCCAGCACTTGACAGGTCATTAGTTTGGGATTGATAGTTATAGATTATCGACCGCATCACAAGTAGACAGCTCATCTTTTTAGGCTGGGAAACAAAATGTATTAATGTAATTGAATCTCTCCATTGCGGGATGTCACGCAAACACGCAACCTCTGGATTTTAGTCCTGTCAAGTATTCGTATAATCAATGCAATTCCATTTTTGTATGAAACAATAGGGAAGGTGTATTGAAGAATGGTTCTTCGAATTCGGATTCGTCATTCCTAACTCAACAAATACCTGGCAAAATCTTATTGAAGCAGCTCCTGAATCACAAATGATGCCTGCCAACATTCTCAAGTGAGTATTGTGTTTTGAGAAATAATTACAACAGCCGTTGATCATAACTGGGTTTATAGTAAACCTTAATGTCTAAAATACATTTTTTTTTGCTTTCAGTGGCAACATTGTGATTGAAACAAAATTTTACGATGAAGATTTTCTAGTATGTACATCCAACGTCAGGGTGTTTTATGTTTAGAACTTACTTCAAGGGATGGTGGTAATTTGCTTCAATGTATTGACAATGGTAGCTGATAGAAATATGCCTCTAGAGAAACAAGCCATTCCAACTATGAACTTTAAAGATTCCTGGTTGACTCAACACGTCATACTTTTAGCCGATTTTCTTTAATGACCAGTATCGGATTCCACTGAATATGTTAAACCAACCCAACATTTGCGTGGAAAAGACTTTCCAACATGGATTAATTTATAACTCCTTATTTCGCTTTTGGAACAATGACATGTTGATTTACTGTGAATTTTAGTCGAGTCATTTTCTTGCCGCCTTTTAATCAGTCTCGTCTCTTTTTAACTTTTTATAAACCTAGTCTCAAGAGCTATGTATTGTGCAGTACATTTCTGTTTATATTATACCAATTCAACTATATTATCCTTAGTATTTTCTCGGTTTTACAAAACAACGAAATTTTATGCCGACTCTATCCCCTTTTAATGTATATATCGTGTATTAACATGACATCTCAATCTTTGATGACAGGAAACTGAAAATACGATCTCATTTGTTTTTTATGGTATAAAAATAGCTTTCATGATGACTTTATCACTAATATTTAAAAAACACGACAGTAATGTAGCAATGCTATTAAGGTTAAATACAAATTACATATATATATATCTAAATGTACCACGTAAGTCATTATAGAATTTTGGTATATTGATGATTGCGGTCTGTATAATCATTACAAACGTATTCGACTTGCAGTGAATCAGTGAATGGAACGTGAGAGATAGTTTCAGATTTTCCAATTGTTTTCATTGTGTCTTAAGATTTTGTCACTATTCTTATTAATTTATATTGTAGTTATTTTAATAAAGTGTGTTATTGTTAATTTCAGTCTGTTTTAATGTTCCTATAATTTATGCCATAAAAGGGTGAATACATGAGCAACTTAAATAGATTATGCATTCAGCTCTTTGATGGATAGTGTAAATGGAATAGATCAACCTACATTTAACATATTTCAATACTGGGCGTTATATTCATAATAATAGTATGATAATCTCCTAATACTTGTTACTACCTTTTTTCAGTCTCCATTTGTATATGAGTTTTAATGTTTTAAATATGTGCATCCAGCAATAGAATTATTCATGTCGCACTTTCACGCAAAAATATAAATAAAAACTGAAGAAGATGTAAGATAATAAACTATATAATCACTATTTTATTGAAATTCCACGCTGAATCTTATCGTGTTTACCTTTATTTACATTGAACAGAAATAACTTGCTGAGCACCAAGACCAACAGAAAATGAAATGATTCGAATTGGAACTCAGTTTTGCAAACAATCATTTTTGCTGAAACTACACGTGATGCATTATGTACATATAATATTGGTAAACTAGGTAAGTTAACTCTAACAGCATAGTAGTCAGCAACGCATCACTAGAGTCACTAATCTTATTCTTCAGTACATTTCTAGCCACGGGTAATTGACATCTTTTAGAATTCTCCTGTGGTGGAAAGAATGTAGTCTCTTTCGATTTGCATGTTTCTAGCGTACTGACCGATGTAGGTTCTCGTGGTGTAATAATTGGGATAATCACCGCGTTCTTGCATCAATCGTTCCACTTTCCAAGCTAGGAGCCTGCATTGCAAGATAAAAAAAATTGAATAGAAGAATACAAACACATTATAATGTTTTAATTGTTCTGTTTACTAAAATAATTAATTACCTCATTCTTCGTTTCTCGTCCATTTCTACCATATAGTGGATATTCCTTTCATACTGCTCTTGCATGTTGGGGCATAAATATTGCACGAAGAATCTTGTAATGGGGCTCTGATATCAGAGAAAAAAATACAAGGGTTAACAATTAGTATGTACTGATCTATTCTAGGCTAGGATTAATAGCATACTATTCATAATATAGGTAATAACACAGCTTTAAGCAAGTCAAGCTTTCCTACCCGAAAGTACTCCCACTCCTTAGGCTCGTACCCTTCAGGTATCTCCGACAAAGTCGCAGGACCAATGAAGACATTTGCATAGAATACAATCGCACTCAGAGGAATTATGCCCAAAAGGAAGTAGAAGTGAAGTTGATCCTTATACACGTGCCACTGAAATCTGGAGGGGATGATTTGAAGTGAGTGTGGACTATAATGTCCGCCTTTTTTTACTACAGCTATTAACAAGAAATCATAAAATAAATCAATAAATCTAATTCCAAAATATCCATTTACGGTGTTAACCAATGTACAAAAACTCTTAATACTTACATGTTTTTAAACTCCTGACTATTGACTGGGATTGTGCGTTTTCTTGCAAAGTAATCATCTTCGCTATGGCCATGTTTGGCCTCCCAGCGCGAAGAAGGCTCATGACGGTCATCCTAAAATATGAATATACTTTAAAATTTTCGATTTGATCTCAATTACATTTTATACCTTACATTATGTATTATTCACTGACTGATGCCTTCAATCATTTTAAATTTGCAGTATCCAGAACGAATATACTTACCTGACAATTGATCAGATTATCCAGGCACCTTTAAATACAATTCAAAACAATTCCTGAAGGACTGTTTAGACTATTTTCACCATCCGCATCCCCCTTAATTACAGCTGCTTTTGTTATTGTGCTGGCCGATGCGATGCGCAGATACATGCATGTACAAAAAAGGCACTTGTTTAACAAGCATGGGGAGCTCCGGCTGTTGTGCTTGAACCAGCTACATTCTTCAGCTCAGCTCAGCGACGAGTGATGATGATGATGATTATAAGGCAGATTTTCTCCTCAAGCTGTCGTTGCAGTACTAAATTTTTCCATGAAAGTTGGAAGCGTGTTTGTGAATATTTGGAATACAAATATAGGCTCCAATGCAATATTATGAAAATTGATACCATTCAACTGAAAGTTGCGCATCTTATTATCCAACTCTATCTAGATGCTCTCTTTCTCTTTGTTTCATCACTTTCTTCTCCGCATTTTCATGTTACATTTTCACTTTTCTTCATAAATGCTGGTGCCGCACTGGGTGATAGTTTGAACTATGCAGCTGTGGAGCAGAAGAACGCGTAAAAGCTGAATTTGAGTGAATTGGCTATAAATGCAATTTATTCGTGATACTTGAAGCCAAAAATATCTTTAGATTTCATTTCATACCAACTGAAACAACTCCGTTTACAAATGTAACATCTTCATATTTTGGTCTGCTAATGCTAAACTGACAATTGTGAGAACGAACGTCATAATAAACATCTCATAGCCCATTATCATCATTCTACTCCATCTTTATGAACTGTGGAATTTTTAAACACGGATATCTTCTTACCACTACCACTCGAATTAACTTTTTGTGGCATATCTGTAATAAAACTACGGCGTGTCTAGTGACATGTTTTATTGATGAAAAATTCCTTTCATTCAGTCAGACACAAATACATACAAACCACACTCAACTTATGTAATGTGTGTTTACCTTTACTCTTTACAGTGCTTCCACTTTCCACCCGCAGCGACCAACATGTAGTATCAAGCAACGCCATATTCAGAGAATCACCGGGAGAAAGTTTTGTGGTGTATTATGCAATCCCTCGCTTTTCTTCCCCCACCTTCCTAGCTAGTATTAACTTGTCTGCATAATAACACAATATCAATGAATCCTGTGATGAATTTTGCATTGAGGAATGCAAAAATTGAGTCATCCTAGTCGCACTTTCCCTAACTCAAATTCCGTAAATGTGAGTATGTAGATACATATGTTTACACACATCGTTATCATACATTTTATAAGATTGGAAGTGAAAGCTAAAAAAGCATTTCTGGCATTAGAGGTGGGATATGTCAGTAGAAACCTATTCAAATATTATATTATACTTTCATCACTTTCCAGTCGAAACTAAAAGTGGAAAACTTGCACCAGTGTAAAAAGAGAAAAGTAAAGTGAAGAACTGAATAAAAGAGAAGACAAATATTCGTAAATCAAGAGTTGAGAGAGTTAGTTCGTGCACCGTATTAAATTTTCAGTTTGCTTTAGTAGTTTTCTTGTTTTCTGGGCTGACGCCTTCCTTTTAACATTTTTTATAGTTTAGTTTATCCATGAGCACAAAAATAAGTAAAACGAGTAAGTTGGCCCGCATTCCAAAGTATCGTTACGTTTCATTCTTTACCTCTCTTATATGGTGTGATAATGATAGACGTATATTTACTGTTTAAATCCCAAATGAAGCGTGTTTAAAAAAAATTTCTCTTCATACTTTTGTACCGATGTACTTACATACCGATAATAGTATGATTCTCCATTGATTCCCTTAATAAAAAAGGCAATGGATAATTCCTACTGGAATGACATGAGTGAAATGTGACAGATATTTAGATCATATACATATAGGTGTGCTGTAGTTGTAATTCAAGCACGTGCATAGCGGACATGTTATTCATGTGTGCTGGCCTTCATTCAATTCTCTGCTTTCACTCAGGGACGAGAGGACCTAATTTCTAAGGATGAAAAGAAAAGGAAGGCAGAAAATATGAAATCATTGGTGAGCACAAAGTGTGTGTAATTATAAAGGATTTTGTTCAAGTTTGAAGTTTTGGACGATCTAAAGATGAACTTTTATATGTCTATCCTGCTTTTGCTCACTAAATTATCCTTGGACGAAAAGAAATGCGCTTAGTTGTCACATAGTATTTTCATGATCATAAGATGACGGTGCAATGTAAAGCTGAGTTGAACTGGATCTACCTACCTATTTATGTTAGTAGGAACATAACATGCTGCCAGGAATAGTTTTATACTTACTGTACTGTAAAGTGTTACTGAAAATGTAGATGAAAGCACAATAAGCAAATCTAAATGTGTTATGTGTTAAACTAAATACAAAAGTAGGATTTGACAAAAGTTCTTTCAGCAACGTGACGTAAAACAGGTAACTGCTTGTATGCTCACAGCTTTGCCAAGCTCATTTAGCACCATTCTTGTTTTGTATTATTATTATGCAAACTTGAAATGGAAATGAGACATTTAAATTGTGGCAATAAGGCTCATTAGCAGGAGGAAAACTGTAGGCAATGATAAGTACACAATAGCATAGACAGTTGTGCACAGGACACATGATAAGAAAGAATGAGGAAGATTCATATATCTATTAGGTATATATACATGCATAGCCAATAAAGAAGAGAGCTTAGTTGGTGTAGAGAAACAGAGACTACAGACCAAAAAAATGCGGAGAAAGAAATCTGCTCGTTTGGTGGATAATAAGCAGAAGCAAAATTACCACACTACCGCCCTACATTCATGCATTTCTAACTCTGGCTGAATGGATTACACACGAATTCACAACACACTTGGGACTGAGACGTGGAAAAGTTCACGAACAGCAACAACACAAGACGAGAGAAATTTTCTTGTACATTATAATCTCTTTAGGAATGAGATTGGTGTATAAAAAACATCATGCATAACGACAAAATCCACGTACTACAGCACTAATTTGTGGAGTTTTGAATCATTAGGCTAATAATCTGCGAAGGAGTTGAGTTGGTCTGTTGTTCAGTAAGATAATAATAATAAATAACTTTCCTAATGTCTAGAAAAATTTGCACGAAATAATGAAGTAACAGCGGAGAGGAAGGGGCGTATTGCGAATAAGAATTGGAATGCATGCAATTCTTTCGTGGATCATTCTGTTTATCATATTGTTTTGTCCTGTTTATCGTTGAACTTAAAAGTTAAAATATTACTAGTTGGAAAGCTATTTATTACATTGCAGATCAAATGGATAGAGGATGATCTATTATTGTGGATGCTCGGATACGCAAACACTGCCTGATCGCCTTCTCCATTCTCCTCAATAACCCCCTTTTGCCAAAATACGAGGAGAAGCAAGTTTTTCACTTTGAATTGCTATCTGTCTCTCATATGACGGAAGTGTTAATATCCGTACACAACTCTGTGTCGTTTTTTTTCTACCATATGCGTCTTCGACCAGTACTTTTCCTAGGCTGTTTTCTGTTGACGATGAAATCAATTTTCGAAATCCATCAAGTGCGAAAACATTTCAGATTCAATTGGTTCCATACTCTGAGCTGCAAATCATGATAGTTTCAGAGGATTTTGATAAATGACGTTCTATGTTTTACTTGGTGTATTGGCACTTTTCCCAGTTTCTCTCTCTACTCCTTTCTCGCTTACTTTCTCCTTATGTATCCCATTTGCTTTGCCATTGCTTTAAACCATCTTGTAGCTCACACATACACACATTATGTATGTGTGTACAGCTTTCATACACATTCTCTCTCATGCCTTTACCAAAAAGCCTTTCACTTTTCCCCATTCAGAAGTGAAAGGAAAGTAGTACGTTTTTTGGTAGCACTGACTCAACTGACTAGACTATGTTCCTTTTTTTCTCCCTCGTTTAGTCGTCTTCTCGTCTCCAGCTGCTTGCTATGCTCACGTTCCTTGACTTATTCGGTCAATTAGCATCACTGACTTTTCTACGCTATTATTCCACCGAGGTCCCTGCAGCATCTGCTTCACTGCACTCTCCTCTCCTTCCTTCTTTACCACTTTATCATATTTTTAAGCTCACATACACATACCAAAACAGCAGCCGGTAAAGCACGGAAGGTATAGCATGGAGAGAAGAGGGAGCATCATCACTAACATTAGTTTCCAACAAACGGAACCAAAACTTCCAACGAAATTCCTGCTGCTCAATAACGTTACCCTTTTCTGATGTGATGCCATGCCATGCTACCATCACTGCCACCACCACCACCACCATAATCATCGTCGTCATGATCATCATCGTCGTCGTCGTCCGCGATGTGATCAGAGGAGGAGAAATGCTGATCATGTTGATTATCGAATATCTTGTTGAATTTCTTGGCGTACACGAAAATTCCACCAGGACCAAGCGCTAATACATAATTGGCAACTACTTTAACCATATATTACATATGTATGCATGTCACATGTTCCAAACAATTCGTGGAGCTCCACGACCAGCCGGCCGACAGAAAGTTTTCTGGATGAGCCATGATCCATTCCGCACATTTATGTCTGTATTCCGACATCCGCTCTTTCCTTTATCTATAAGTACATATTTTATGTGCTTTCCCTTTTCCTGTTAATTGGACCCGGAAAGCTGACCTCCTGCTAAGTCCATAACGCTACCTGCCATCCTCATTTAAAATTGTCCCACCAACGTCGTCATCTCCATTGTAAGTTATATGGGCTCATAAATTTTATTACCAATTCACATAAAAACTGGAAGAGAAACGTAAATGCTTTCTTCTCGAGTTATGACTCTCTCCCAGTTTCACAATGCCCGTGTGTATGTCCTCTTCTTTATATTTCTCAATGCGTGAATGTGTTCTTTATGCAAGACACAATACATAGATCAATCTATATTTAATATGGTTTTCCTCCTTTTCATCTCCCCTCTCTCTCCTTCCAGTCGACATAAACTCTTTGGGATCGGAAAATACAAAAGAAAGGGAAAGATCAATCAAAAATATCTTCTTCAAGGAAAGGAAAATAATATTTCTGTTTTTTCCTCTCTTTCACCATCCCTCTCACTACTCACTCTTCGTAAAAGCAGAATATTCGCTTGCCTGCCCACTCTATTTTCGTTGAAGAAGCATGCATAAATGTACATTATATTCATAAGAGAGATTATTGTACAATACGCAACTAGCATGCAACTTGACTGTAGTGAGTGAAGGGCGTGAATGAAATGAGGAAATTGCTTTCCGCTGGTACTCCATTTCTTGTGAATGCGTACTTCTTTTTGCTGGTGCAGTGGCAGCGGTTCGTCGTGGTGAAGCTGGCTGCCTGCATGTCCTAGCCCGATAGTTTTTAGTATTCCCCAGGCCTCTAAAATAAACCAAGTAAGTTAAGAAAGTAAGTAAAAAACGAAAGAAGAGGACTAAGAGGAGATGAATGTGGCACAAAGCCTCTCCTCATCGTTGTGCTCGTGTGTGTCTCCATGTCTTGTCACACACCAGTAATAACAATAACGGAGGATGCATTAGCCCGTACTACCGAGACTGCTTTACAATCTAAAAGTGTTATGGTCATGAATGTGTATTATGGTATGTTATTACCATTACTTTTTCACAGTTCAGAGACCGAACTGGGCAGCAGGAGAACTCACAGTCTACTGTACTTTTACTGGAGCAAACACTCATTTTTTTTTAAAAAAAAAAGCTACAATTCTCGAGTATGCTCTATTGTTTTAATGTGTAAAAAAACTGTATAGAAGAACCCATGAAAAAAAGAGCCTTGTGTTTCGTCACCCTCGGAAAATATCATGCAGCTTGCGTATGAATAAGGGGAAAGAAAAATTATTATGATTATACATTCATAGCGTAATTACACTTTATATGTATAAAATGCAAAAACACACGCTTGACCAAAATCAACGAACCAATTTTTCACATCGTTGCTTTAAAATTATTGCAGTTTCATGTAAAATTATGATGACGCTGATATAGCCGTCATCAGTAGAGGAACAAAAAAAAACCATTCAACTGCCCAATATCTGGTGAAAGCATTCCTTAAACACCACCATTTCTTTCTTTTTAGCCTCTTTGTATCTGTCTTAAAAATGTGTTTTTTTGGCATTCTTGCTTTCAGCAAAAAGCAAAGAAGTTTCTGGTGACGTGACGAACTGGCTACTGATAGTTGTTTGCAAAGTGAAAGCATTATTTTGATGTTATACATAAGTGTAAGTGTAATAGCTTTAGTCTCTGTTAAATATGTGCCATATATGCCGCTAGCCAGCTGCTTTGTATTCATGACTATAAGCACGATGACCATAGGTGTGTGATTAGATTAGAAGTAATAGAAATGTTTCTACCCGGCGCTCTATAAAGTTTCACAATCCCAGTCCTCACAAAATATAAATGAATGTATTAAAATAGCACATGCTATATGGTACTTTCTCCCCAAGAATGTAGACGACGAGTTTTTAAAAAACGGGAATATTGGCACAAACTGTATGTGTGAGTATGTGTGTGAAAGAGTTGAAGGAGTGTGTGCCTACAGTTTACTCGCTTTAGTGAGCCACACAAGGGATATGGATGTCTGAACATAGTATCGTTGAACTGATCGTAGAAAAATTCTTCAGTCTACATTGTCGGATGTCTCCGGATGGGATGCGCACAACATCTCGACCCACTTCTTTTCCTTTCCTTGCCTAGGTTCTATGCTCCCGTGTATGTGTTCATACGGGAGTAAAAACTCCAGCCTACAATATAACATCATATCCATAAAAGCTGTGATAGTGAAAATAATGATATGAGTACAACGGTTGTTCCGAATCAACTGTTTTGTTAGCACTACACATTTTCATAGTTTTCTCCTCTCTTATGGCAGCATAGGCTTTCGAAATGGGTAGGTTTACGGCATGATTTTACTTGGAGCGGGCACGGCATGCCAGTGAGGTTATATGGCGAAGATGTCGGAGGCCCTGTGTGATATTGTTAGTGGTACGGGATATGCATTCAAACACAGGGCGAGATGCATGCCCCATGTACATACCGTGAATGGTATTTTCCACTCATTTTCTTACTTTCCCCATACAAATCGTCAGTTCAAATTCACTTCTGGACGAGAGGAAAAGATTTTTGAAGCTCAGTGAGAGGTGGTTGTGGGCTGAGTGAGCTTTTTACGTGCAGCCGAGTAAGATAGCTCCCACCAGCAGCGGTGTAGCAGTAGTGCTGTGTGTGTGGTAGTGGTTTGATCTGTCTGATTTTCTCTTGTTGTAAGTATGATCGCGGCGTGAGTGTGCCTGTGTGTGCTACTCAACGGGTATTACTTATACAAAATGTGAAAGTTTAGTAGTCGTTGTGTGAAATCACAGTCAGTCACAACAATACGGGCATATTATAGTGATCGGCTTTAGAAGAGAAAGAAATAAACCGACGGTCCGACCTGATTTTATCCATACTTTCTCTTACAGCAGAAGAGAGAGAGGAGAAGAGCGAGCAAAAGAGCATGCCGCAAAAAGATCAGTGAACACATCAACATAAATGTGCTCAACAACGTGGAATAGCATATCGCTGTCTACCCATTTTTATCCCAGATCACTTCTTCATTTGTCTACGTAGACAAGCCCACATATACAAACAGACAAGACAGAGAACGATAGAGAGACAAAAAATTCTAATCAAAATCCGATCCATTTCTGATTTTTCTGCTTTGTCAGTTTAATTCAAGTTGGGTGCGAGTACAACAGTGAAAGTAGTGGAGAAAAAGAGTCAATATAGAAGAGAAAAAGAGGCAAAGCAATAGCATGAAATCAGTTTGAAAGCGACCACTGCCGTATAACAATCACCTATTTAGCCAGATATCGAAAACAGACCTTTATAAAAACCAACTACGCTACATTTTTTCTGCAATATTTTCTCCTAGATGTGGTAGTATCTCCTGCTTTCTCCAATTTCCACTTAACCAGACATGTGTGTACTGCATACTTATCAGTCAACTGCTAGAAACTCCAACTGTGACAGTGTGGTGGTAACATCGTCGTCGCCTTCTCGTTCTTCGCTGTTGTGGTACCTCAGGTTCTAGCCATTTTATTTTGTCCAGAGTGAAAGTATCATGATCGTGCTCCAAGTATGTGCTTTCTCCTTAGGTAAATTTGAGATCTAACCAAAAAAAACCCAAAATCGCTTTTATAACTGGTGAAAAACCGAAAAGGATATTCACAGTTCATGTTGAAAATCCGAAAATAAAGAATTTTCCAACACTCCAAAACGCAAAGACTCAGCTGAGACTTTTGCTTCCTGTTCGGCTGGTGGTAGTACCCAACATATTTTCCCTTCTGGGTTGTCATATAAAATCTCCTCCATCACGTGCTCACACAGAGGCAAACATACAAAATGAAGGGGAAAGCGAGTGAGTAAAAGAGAATGAAAGAGGAAGCAGCAGCAGCAGAGTTTAAGTAGGCACACTTGATACTACTTCCATACAGCAACTGCCTGCTGCCGCAGGATTTCTCTGTCTTTAATATTAACAGGAGGAAAAAAGACTTGACTGCTGGTTTAGAGAGACTGACTGAGACTACTACTTGTACTGAATTACCGACACATTCTCTAATTTCAAAAACGCTAATTTTTGTGGGACCGATTCTCTAACTGCCAAATCCAAG
>JAQIXX010003552.1:0-19238 GCA_034700605.1 Willowsia nigromaculata | reverse complement strand
CTTGGTGTCCTTTCTGGTGTTGACATTTTCCTTCGTTTTCTACGATGAAGCGATGCTAGAGCTTGTGCGTGTGCAGCTGTAGCCGATGAAGATGCTGGAGAACCACTTGGGTTTAACAGAGAATTCAGTGGACTCAGATGATGACCTTGGAGAAGGGGATGATTTAACAAATGACCATTGTTGATTGGTGACCCTGGCTCAGAGTCATGATTTGATGTGCTCATAAAATCTGCTGGATTCGGTCCATTTCTGTGAAGCCCAGAGCTTCCACTTTCATTACTACTGCCTCCATGTCCATCGCGGCTCCCCTGATGGGAACCATTTGTTCCACCGGAACCACGTGACACATCAGCTAGTCCTCTGATTTTCAGCATCTCAGCTACTTTCAGCAATGGGGCAAGCTGCTCTTGGGACACGTTGATTTCCCCTCTGTACATAAACTCCACCACAGCTTTCAACTCATCCCAACTAATGTCTTTGAGGATGACGATGGGATGGGAACACGGGTTATCGAAAAACAGCGTTTGGAAAAATGGGGAACAAGCGGATAGGACCATTTTGTGGGCTTTGATGGAATGACCATCACACGCCAAAGTCACATCCACAAAAGCCTCGCTCTGGAGAAGCTGGTCAAACACATTGGTCAAATTGTTCTGGTAGTTGTTCCAGCGAAGACAATACTGCTGAGGAGGCGTTTGTGTCATCTTTGCTGTGGGTGGAGAAGATGAATCCTTCTCCGACCTATTTATATAAGACGTTGTAGACGAATTCGTTCTTCTACCACAATCTGTCAAGTTGAACTGTTTATATCTTGACAGCGTCGATGCTCTCTTGAAGGGAGCCGAAGCTGCAAACAACACCAAAATTTTTTCAGTCACATCACACTGATTTCTTTAAAGTTCAATTTACACTGTCAGTTTAATGAAAATACTTCACTTCTTAGTCACATGCAATGTTTGTAATATTTTTTATTCAAAAAACATTTTTGCTGTATGCACCAACATATAAAGTGACGCTTTTCTCATAGACAATGAGAAAAATGTGCTTCTTGGTAGCAAGAAAACACGCATGAGGAACACACTATAGATGAGGAGTTGCTCACAGACGTACCTCTGCTCTGTCAGACCGATGGAGTCCAACTGACGGAAAGATACTGAGTCATACTGTCTGATGAGCACACGCGAACAAGTGAGTAAAGCCTCCTTGCTCTCACTCAGAGCGTTAGATAAAAATACATAGTGGCAGAAGGCAGAGAGATACCATGTTCATTCTTTCCTTCGCATAAACCAACAACAATAGATACCCATACTCTTTTGACTATGCTTACCACTGAGAGGTGTTTGGGGTCTCTTGTTTGGTGTAGCGAAGCACATGGCTCGCAGTTCATGGAAGAACCTGCCTTGAACATACATATACCCAAGTCAATGCATTCGAAGTTATAGCTAAAAAGACTTGAACGCTTTTTGGTATATGCTGCAGGTTTTTTAAAAGAGTTTCAGCGTTTCAGCATACATGCTTGCCTTTGCAATTCGACGCATCGTTACAATGAGTAATTGTGTGCTTACTGTTGTTACAGGGCAAGATGTATGTTGTTGAATGATGTGCATGATGTTTTAAGGTGAAAGTGGTAAATAAGTTGAATGTTATGCATGTACTATGCGTTCGATGATGCAATATGATAATTATGTTTTAAACAATTCGAAGATAAATGGTGTGAAGTTTTTAATGGATACGTGTCTAATTGTCAATCAGGCATGTTTTCTGTTGATTACTAATGGGATCGTGTTAATTACATGATCAAACTATTTTTAAATTCTTCCTTCCAATCAATTAGGGGGTTGGTTGAAGGGTGAAGTAAAAAATTTTGCGTGATAAGTGCTTTAACTGATCACCAAATCTGTATTTGCATTCCTTATACCGTAAGCGTAACAAGAATAGTTACAATGGTAAGCTCAAGATTCATTGGAATAAACCGAGAAAAAGATGTCAAGACAAGATTTAGCGTCTGAAAATGTATGGAAAGCATGCTGGAGTGACATACCTTTCTTGCGACATTTCTTACAATGCCCCGTTAACTAAAGCTATAGGTAAAATAAAATCAGTGCCAGTGCCTGATTAGCCTATTGTTGATAAGAAAATCAACGCAGTTTTATGCTTTTTCAGTCTCACTTTTATCTGTCCTTCTATTCTGAAATGTTTCTATTTTTACAATAATTATGCGTTGCAATCGATGACAGTATCAATTAAGCCATCATGCACGTTGTATACAGAGTTGGAATGTTCCCCAATTGTAAATTATATTTCTTGATTCTTACAAAATCCATTGGGCAGTTTTTTCATTGATAAAATAGAATGATGATGAAACAAAAGTAATATTACAAGAAGCAACTATTTCCAAGTGAAATCCGGAAAATCATGAGAAAATGCCAGTGTAACATGCAATGTTCACTTCATTCGAAGAAAAAACACAAAACTGCGCAAGCATTGGGTGTAGGGAAGAAGGAATAATAAAATAAGAACACACACAATAATATATTTAAAAAGCAAGTAATACCCTATCTTACATGACTTGTTACCTTTTCCGATGCACATATAGGTTGTTACTTTTGATGCTATTTCGTGTGCATGTATGTACCTATTACATGTACGCTTTAATCCGTTCACCTTTTTTTATACTTATGGAAAACCTCCTCCTCTCTAAACTATAAAATTAATAATTCATTATAAAGTCTACATATTGATTTATCGATTGCCTCGTTGGAGGTTCAGAAAAAATGAATTTTTAAAATTCTAGCCAACTATCTCATGTACTTTTTAGTACTTTGTTGTACACTACACACATCTATATTTTTTCCTGTTTTTTTCTCTTTTTTATCTGCAAAAAAGGGCAAGTGTGCACGTCCACACAGAGAAACATATTATGTACTTTCATTCTTTCTTTTCTGCTATCTCCCTCTTCGAAAACGCACATTAAAGTTTACTTCTTCAGTTCCCATGTATCGCTGAGGTGGTCGTTCTGCTATTGATACTTTTTGTTCCAGTGATGTGAATCTTCTATCCAATATCCGTATACCTAGTTATTTATCTAATGCTCATTCCCTTTCACTACTTTACTTTCTTTCTCCACTGTTTTCAAAATGTACAAAATATACGACAAGTTGTCATCTATCACTTTCTTTGCCAGTTACTTTTAATTATTTAAGAACGCATTTTTTTGGAAAAGTAATCCGTAGTTTTATGTTCGCATCTCTGTCGTTTTCTCTTGAGAATTCATGAGATTTTTGGTTCAATCATACTTTAATTGATCTATTATTACATTACTCTCTTAAAAGTTCATCACACTTTTGTAGTTCCAGCGTCTTGTATTTTTGGCGTTTGGTTTGTGACAACTAGTTTTCTTTTCTGTCTTAAGAGACGTAAGGTAAGGTTACTTTTCTTGTTACGTAGTGTTGTACTACAAAATGTATTTTTCCTTAGCTTTCCATGTCATGTGGGTATGCCATTTATAATACCTTTGTTTAATATCAAATATTTATACGGGGCGTCTCAAACATATATAATGCATGCGAAGTATCACGGCATCATTAAAGATTCAAGTAATTGAACAAAAAAAATCCACCCAACTAATAATTGATCATGCCAATATAGAATTTTATACAATGTTTTACATTTCGTGTTTACACTTTACAAGCCAAATAATGATACTTATATGGCATCCGCTCGTATAATGTGCTCGTCAGATACATTATACCGAACAGTATTTTATTATTATTATATATACTTTTTATAATAATTTTCTCTAAAATTAGCAAGCTTATGTTGCCAACATGGAAAAAAAGTCCAAAAGAGAAAATAACTCTCAACTTAAGTATTATAATAACATAACTAATGGTTTTCTTCCACCGAAGGAATAATATATTTTTGTGTCAAGCATAAGTACACATAATCATATAATAAATACCGAACATGGATATGGAGCTCGCAAAACAATATTAGCTTCAAAAACTAGTACTTAATGGTTCTTCCTGTATTGTTGTAATTGTAATACACATATATATCATGCCATATTGGTCATTATAATCACTCGGTCTGTATCATTATTTTCGTGTTGCTGTTTTACGCAAAGCTTAAAAAGAATGCTAGCTCCAGATATGAAAAATGTACAAACAAAATATAGAAATGAATATTATTATGTAAAGCACATATTAAAAAAGGAAGAGAGAGAAAACATACATATTACATGCACATTATTATGTAGAACTTGTAAAAAGGATGTAAATATATAATGCATAGGTAATAAAAGAGAAAAAAGGGGAAAAACAGAAGAGAGGAAATGGATCCAATATTTTTTATGTTTTAGCATGTGTACTTATTGTAGTTTTGCCTGTTAATACAAAATAATATATTGTAACTTTTCTTTCTCCACTGAAATTTTTCTTTCATTCTTACGTAAGCTCCTGCCATAGTATCTGCCACCTAATATCTAAAAAAAATACCTAACCAGTACTTAGGAGGAGTTCATTTATTTATAAAATATGACATGGATAAATATAATGTTGGGTGCATTAATAGAAAAGAGCTTGTTTTAATACAAGGAACTGGACACCCTTTCTTGACAAAAAGCGTGCATACGTAATGCCACCATCGCACATTTTGAAGAAAAACCCTACCATTTGTGATCGAACAGGAGCGCGCCATTATAACGGGTTGTAATAACACTATAAAGCACACATGTGCCATTTATACGGTGAAGTGAGAGGTTAACATGAATAATTTCACTTGAGAATTATGTTATTTATTTGGATCAACAACAGGGATATAGTTAAATATTAGAGATTTTTTTTTAAGAAAGGGACAGTGCAAGGTGCACTTTGTTATAATATTATTATATTAAAAAGCTCTTTTGTGAACGCTATACTGTTTGCTGTCATACATGATATTTTACTTTTAGTATCACCCTACTCATGTATGTAGAGATGGGGTAATAATATTAAAACCTTAGTTGAATCAGCAAGGCATAGGTATTATGCGCTAGCACATTAATATAATGCCGGCTTGAGCTCTTCTAACTAGTTGTTCTTTTGGCAAGAGGAGAAGACTAATGCATTCTTAATGATGCTTTTGCTTATAAAAATACTTGACTAATCCATCTGCCAACAATGCCATGTATAATTTCGATAATAATTCCTGGAATGGTGAAATTCACGTTATGCGAGTCCTGAGTATTAGCATTTTTTACAGTTCCTGGATCTGACTTAAGCTATATTATGTTTAATAATATAATATTTTGAGATACAATTCATGTTTACTTTTAAAAAGGTAGATTTGAATTAATTGAGAGTTCCTCAGTACATCAAATTGGGATTAAACTTGCTTTTGTAAATAATGTACTATCTACGATGTGGTAAAGGGATGAATATGCCAATAATGATACTAAAAAGAAATACCTACATACTTGAAGTTGAGAATTCAATGGATATACTTATTACTATCTGTTTCTAATGTATTTCGAAAATTTGAAACTCTACTAAATTTTGAAGTAAACTAAAGCGCACGATATTTAATAAAGCGATATCATTATCAACTACCAAACGAATAAAAGCTATCATTCGTGTTCTGCACGCGTCACTTGCTATTATGTGTAATGGACTTATGAATGAAAAAATAAAGAAATCCAATATTGCAATGTGACGACCAGAAAAAGTGGTTCAAAATGTCTACATACAACATGTAATATCAATCACCTTTCCCTTTCCCTACAATACCAAATGCAAAATATGAAATGCAGATTGAATAATAATATTTGAAAGCTCTCATCGCTTTTTAAACTAGGAAAGGAGTAATTTATTTGGTATGCGACGATATGATAAACTATAATATGACAAAGAGAAAGCAATCTTCAAATTCTACTTTCGTTCTGCTTCAGCTATGAGGGAAGGGGTTTCCCAAACGCTCTTTTAATCAGATCAGCGGGATTACATTTTCATCTTTGCTTCTGTTGAATAAAACAAGAATCAGCAGTCGTTTTTTCAAAATTTTCTATATACGTGTACAAATAATTTCATTGGATCTCTTAATTCTCTGTTTAAATTTCTCACGTCTCTCGATATTCTAATATTATTATATTTGTTATAATTTCTCTCTCATGATATGTGACAAAAAGGAAAATAAACGCCTTAATTAAATTGCAGAAAATCGAAAAAATATTAATGCTGAATGTGGAACTACAAAATAGCTTCATTGAAAAGTCATTGAAACCTTGAAATACGATAAGATATGAAACCATATATGTGTGGAGTGCTGTGCTGTGGTGGCAGATTGATTCTTCAAGTTGAGCCACTATGCAAAAAAAAAATATTCTTTTAATCACTCAACCCCTTTTTCAGATTATTTACATCAGTTCTAATACTTCTAATATAGATATTTGGGATATTTTATGGAGAAAGTTTCACATTTGGTAAGAGTAAAGAGTCCTAGCATATTGAAGCTGCAAAATAGCAAATACATTGGAAATATCGTGTGGACTTATTTTTCCATATTCATTTCATATAAATCCATGCTTGTAAAGATTCAACCCATAATTGCCCATTGATTCATTATTACTCTAGCCTCTTTAATTACCACACGGAGTTAATTATTATTGCAATAAGTGATTACGTAAAATTTAGGAAAGAGCTTTTGTCTCCACCAAGAATAGAACAAAAAATGTATGACAAAATATTTTGTAAGTACAAAATTCTTACGTATACCACTCTTTTAACCCCTCAAGACTGTCTATATGTTTTCAATAAGTTAATGCATGAAATATGCTATTTTAATGTTCATATTTTAGTAAGTAATACACACAGATTTTCTGGAAAGCCTGACATATGCACTCGACATTCGACAACTGAAAACGCTCAGTGATGCGTACTATTTACCAGTTAGAGTTACTTAGGTTGGATTAAAGATCAAGTTTCATATATGAGCAAGAAGTGAACCGTGAGAAAGAGAAAAGGGTCTCGAAGTGAAAGATATTGCCACTTTTCCTCATTTGGTACATTTTTCTTTTTTATATCTTGCTTTCTCTCTCATTTTTTCTTAATATTAAATGTGTACGCTTGAATTCCTTTTGTTCAATGTCTTCAAGTATTTTTCAAGTCTATCATTTCTACATATGTTACTAATATATACAGACTACTTATGTTGCTTGTTCACTTTCCTCTTGTTTCATCGCTCCATATATTCACTCGACACACACACACTCATTTTTCCTTCGTTACTTTTATTCCTCGTTTAAACAGTTCTACAAGCAAACTTGTAAAAAATGAATACTAAATGCTAACTTACAAAGTACACATCGCAGAAAATTCATATTTTAAAAAAATCTCTCTTGATAACAATACTTTTTCGTACAACAGACACTCGTGGAGCAAAAAATGAACAACTCGTTTTGGACGTTTATTGGAATTATATCTATATTCATAGTTTGCATAATGTACCTAACAATACAAACTAGCTTTTACGTTGAACCATGCGATTTTCAATTTGCTATTAGCTCAATTATCTTTTTCCTCTCATTCTGAAGTAGAATATAGCCGAGGTAGTGGAATGAGATAGGAAAAAATAGTTAACAGCTTTTAATGCATATGAAAGCACATGTTATATTCATTAAATTGAAGAGAGCATGGATACACACGCCTATTACTCTACATTTCTACACATAAAAAATAATCTTTTTCCCGTTGAGAAACGTATGTACGAATTAGAAGAGCGGATTTTTTATTCCCGACTTTATTTCAAACGACATCATTCAGTATAAATAAAAAGCTTTCCATAACTGGAAGCACATGTATGGATAAGCATTTCGCTATGTGATTTTTAAGAAAATGAAATCAAAGAAGAAAATGAAGAGAGTAAAACAAGGAAGAAATGAAGAGAAAGCAGAGGAAAATATAATTTCATTTCAAGTGAAGAGAGAATCTTGGAAATGGCATGTTATTTTATTAGAATGAAAATGTAATATCCTCAAGTTGATTTTAAAGATCGAAAAAAGAGAAAGAAACGGTTTCGATATTTCCAGATGGTGCAACATTAGTACACTACTGTTCTTCTTTTTCTAGTTGGAGTAATAATGATTTCTTAAGTCTTTTTACGTCTTGACTATTTATTGATATATCAAATTATATGAAGATTGCAATAGCGGCAGCCCGTTCTCAACTATGCGCCTGAATAAATAGACAAAAAGAATGGTGATATGCTTATTTTAACGAAGGATTATTCTCTAGTCTTCGAAAGTTGATCATGATTGCGCGCTCTCTCCAGGAAAATGAAAAAAAAAGAAAAAGGTAGCGTTTAATCAAGTGAGTAAACTAATTGTTATAAAGCAAAGCCCATGTGAAGCAATGAGAGCGAGACTGTAAAATAAGTAAAAGTGGATTAATAACATCTTTAACTGCAAATAAAGAGTAGATTGTTAACAAGAAGAAGAAAAATTCCTGAGCTTGAACATCATGATGGGCTTATACTTTTTGACGAGCAGCAAGCAAGTGCTATTTTCGTACTTTTCGAAACGGTTTTATAGAGGCATAATTAAACAATTTTGATACCTGCAAAAGTAGTCATTTTATTTTATGTTGTTGTGTAGGCCAATTCCATATAATAAACTGTAGAGCTTTGTATTTGTTCGCAGATGTAAAAATTCAAAAAAATGAGTCACAGAGGTCATGAGATAGAATATGAATGAGCTTAATGAGCTGTAAAAGAAAGAATAATATGTTGAATGAAATGAAAAATCAATAGAAAAATACAATTATATATACAAGACTTTGCTTGTGGAGATTCGACAATAAACCGAGCTAAGATTGCCAATGAACGAAAAAAGTTATTACAAGATGTGAAAGTAGCTACTAGAAATATATAATATAAATATATAGGTAGTTGCGAAAAGTAGGTACATTATGGGAACTACTTTGTATTTTAATGTTACGTTAGTTGAGAAAACTGTTTTTTCGGGGAAACGATTGAGCATTACTTTTGATGGGTATTTATATAAAGTGTTATAACTATGTATGTGCGTTATACACAGCATTTAGCTCCATCAGCAAAAGTATTAAGTCTAAAACTGCCACCGTAAATGAATCCAAATGTTCACTGTTCCGATCTATTACAGTGTTTTTGCTTCTACCATTTAACATGTGAATTGCCAATTACTGCGAGGAAAATTATTGTATAAATAGAATACGTACGAGAAGAAAGGAAGATGAGAAATACAATTCAAAGTAATAAGAAATGAAAATAGCTCGTTACATAAGACTTAATGATGGAAGAGAGCAAAAAGGGGAAGAGGGTAGTAGCTGGTTGGGGTGTTGTGAAAATCACTCACAAAAAAGAAGGCTGTGAATGTGAAATTGTGAAAGTAGAATACAATATACTCCGTGAGACAGGATACTCATTTGTGCTGACTAGTTTTGTCAAAATGAAGAGCTACTAAGAATGAAGGTGAGAGAGCGAGCCAGTGTGAGGGAACTATGTGCTCATTGTATTTCGTAGACTTAAGTGGAAAGTGTAGCACGAGCTTACCCCTCTAAGTAAATGCCATATTTTATGCAATGTCTGTTATAATCAAGTAAAAATCAAACTTTCGATCGTTTTCGTCCAAGATTTGATTGCTAAGTATACAGAGTTCGTCCAAGTCATCTCTTTCTCTCTTTTCACTAAACACACCGCATCCATTCGATTCTTATGCAGTTATTTGCAATTATAGCAAAATACAGAGAGCACTCAAATTTTCTTGCTTCCTATTCCGATTCTGCCCTGCTTGATAGACAGTATGAAAGATGACATGTACAGTTTTACAGTAAGAAGGATCCAGTATCCAGTTAATCCAGTAGCCCTACCCAGAACGAAAGGGCAGGTATGGGGCAACCAAAGACATTGCAATAAATATACGATTTTCCCCTTCTTTTTTTATCTCGGTACACAGTACTCAAACAAGATTACATCTAATAAATTACATATTTTACGTGTAA
Source organism: Willowsia nigromaculata (assembly GCA_034700605.1). NCBI lineage: Eukaryota > Metazoa > Arthropoda > Collembola > Entomobryomorpha > Entomobryidae > Willowsia > Willowsia nigromaculata. The sequence goes on along the minus strand of JAQIXX010003552.1, from coordinate 9,228 downwards.
ATATGCAATTTCTAAGTTTTCATCAAATATGCAAAAATTAGCAAATTGCCTACGCTTCAATATTACGTTTATATGGTACGTTGCCACTTTGTCAGGTTGGTCATTACATCGAATGCATCCCCTAATGGGATGAATTGTGCAGGCAGGCAAGAAGTTTTGCGGTTGAGGTTAATTCCTCAAAGATTTAAAATCTTGGCATTATGATCGCTTTTTCTCTTAAATTCATGCCCATAAGAAGCGGACTTATTCGCTTCAAACATTCCAGCTTATAAGCATTATGCAATAGTCGGGTCGGGTTGTCTTTGCTCTTTGCTTGATTCATGCGCTTTTAGGAAATCAACAAACAACATCTGACAACAACAGGTGATTCGATGCTGGACGAAGTTGTTTTTCATGCAGCTCCACTCTGCACCTCACTCACCAATGTTCAGTTTGCATTTTTCAAAGAAAACGTTATGTCCAGGATAATTTTAAACATTTAAGTCTACTCCAGACAAACTAGAGGTCGTCAATAGTCATTGAGTTAGTTGAAGGTGTAATATAAACAAAGAATTTTGTACTCACCTCGGAATTTCGTGGAAGGGATTTGTGTAACTTCCATTCTGGAAATGGTAGCGGTTCGACGAAATCGAAGTGGAATAGTTCAAAGTTGACATAGTGTCCGCACTTTGTGACTGCAGGATTCAGATTAGGCCGACGAGCCTACATAATTCCCACTACGACTTTACTCACGTTTATAGAAGCGGAGTTTCCACAGCCAAACTTTTAATAGGAATTCTTGGAGAATCTTGAGGTAAAAATAGTTTTTATTTGAAAGAAAAACCAAAATTTTGGCGACATTTTTGCTCACACATTTGAAATGCTTTTAATGAAGGATATACACATAATTAATTAGGTGTAAAGAATGTTATGTAAAGTTGTAAAGTAAGTGACAACGACAACGTTTGTCATTTGCGGGCAAGGTCATACGTCAAATCATTGGACTATTTGAGCATAATTATTATACTCAAGTTTATATAATTGATCTGAATACTATACAAACAATACTACTGATATATAAAACTTAATAGCATAGAGATAATAATCAGAATCGTAGATAATTAACTTTCAATGGCATTATTAAATTGACCATACCTAGCCATTTCCAATAAATAATTGGCCCTATAGTTTATATTTTAGTCAAATTTATTGCAGTAGAATGAAAGAGAATTGTACGTAATATAGATTATTGGTTGTAATTAAAAATCCGTAATTGTATCTCTATTATCTCTCTTCAATTTAATTAATTCGTTAGAGTATAAAATCCATAAATGTAATGACGATATGTATTAAAATGACGGCTACGTAGAAGACAGACACAGCAATTAGCACTTATAGGTGTACAAATTCCAAATACGTCAGATGAAATGAGAAAGGGAAATACTTCGTCAAAAACATTTTTGATTTGCATTTGGTTGTTAGATGCGATGATGCGAATATGTTTGATTGATCGGGAAAAATTATCCCTCTAACTTCCAAATTACAATGATATATGAAATATGAACTATAATAAACTTGTATTTTAGGAATCATGATCACAAACGTACAAAAACTATGGCTCATATTTTGCAGGTAAATATTTGTGGGACATGTTAAAAATACACATTTTTCTGTCATATTATTCATTTGTTAGTACATCCATCCAAATTTGGGGACAGTCAATCTGCTGTAATACCGTCATCATGAAGCGCAGTGTAAGAAAAAAGGCTGAAATCGAATCCAAAGGAGCTGCTGCAGAAAGTTCTGAATCGAAGACTACCGATTCAGGAAACCTGACACTGGATGTTCCACCTAAACGAAAACGCAGCAAGAAGAAAGCCGACTTTGGTAGTAACGATTCTGTGACTTCTCCCTACTTTGAAAATTCCAGTTCAACTGCCACTTCTCAGAAACAACCAGGGGAAAAGTTGGACCGCAGCTTTTACGACCAGGATACAATTAGTCTTGCAAAGGCACTTTTGGGGAAAGTACTTTGTAGAAAATTGCCAAGTTCCGATATAATTTTGAAGGGCACAATTGTAGAAACGGAAGCGTACCCTGGGGTTGGAGATGCTGCCTCTCATTCTTTCAAGGGTGTCCCAACTCCAAGCTCAATGGCTATGTTCATGGACCCTGGAACAGCTTACGTGTACATGACCTACGGGATGTATTACTGCTTCAATGTGTCTTCTAAAGGTAGGTGAAGTGAATGATTTTGAGCATTTAGCTCATCTTTGTTGGCATTCAAACAGATGAAATGATTGAGAGTATTTTAAAATCACAATTCTATGTAGATAACGGAGGTGCTTGCCTTCTTAGAGGTGCTGAGGTACTGGAAGACTATGAGATTATGCACACATTGCGTCAGTCCAAGAAAAAGCAAGTTACTGAAAACCCAAAACCTGCAAAACGCTTGAAGCAACATGAGTTGGCTAATGGTCCTTCAAAACTCTGTTTAGCATTTGACATTAATCGTAGCTCTTGTGATAAGACCGACATGACCATCAGTGAAGATCTCTGGCTGGAAGAAAGTTTGGATCCCAAGTATCACCTCAGACAATTCGTCATAAGTGAGTCGAGACGCGTGGGCATTGATTCCACACCACCTGAAGCGAGAAATCAACTTTATCGTTTTTTCATTGATGAAAATTCCTCTGTTAGTAAAGTAAAGTTTAAGGAAGAAAAGAAGCAAGCAAGTAGAACTACCTCTCGGAGTCGATCTAAAAAATAATGAAATTCCATTTTTTAAATCCATATTAAGAATGAATTTTGTTTACTTTTGTAGCAATCAGTATTTTATGTACTTTTAAATGTGTAGAAAAATAAAGGAAAATGTACATATAACCGCTTATGACTTCATCATTAATGAACTATGCATGTAACGAACTTTAAAACTTACTCCAGTTTATTGCATTTTTCGATAAACCGTTATAAAATCCCAGAAATATTCATATCTTAAACTGCATAGCATCAGTTAATGCCACTGCACTGCGTTCATTTCATTCTTCAAGTACTTTACAGTTTGGTTACTAAATCATCCACTTGGACCTTCCGCTTGCCACTAACGATCAGAAAGGTTGTCTAATTTGTCTAGACTAGATACTAGATTCTATGAGGGTTCTGAAGGTGAAAGCATTTCGGAGCATTTGGAAAGCAGTGGAAAAAGGAACGAATCTTACACGACGACGGAAGCCTGTCTTGAAAATGGATCACAGATCACACTCACACAAAATGGATCACACTGAGCTAGCTGTGAACGCGGTACCAAAGGTTTGTTTATTTTTTCCAGCCACAACAGCAGAAACACCGACACGAGAACACATTTTGCTTAGATGCAAAAATGTGGTTTAGGTGTACGTAATAATAATTTGAAAGAAAAGATGAATATGTGAGTCTTTAATCTTGATTTGCAGTCAGTTGATCAATAAGTTGAAGTGTATCTTACCTAAATTGATTCGTTTCATATTTCATTTATCATTAGTAATTTTTTACATGCTGTTTTTCTGTTGTAGAGTTGTCAGTTGTAGTTGTACGATTATATCTGCCGTTGGTGTGCTGATTGATACCGTTTGATACTTGTCATTTACAGTTAGTGAAGTGATATCCCAAATTGGGATTCCCATTCATTTGGCAGTGCTGTACTGCCAGTGCACGAGGGAAAGCAATAAGGGAGAATTTCTCCTGAACGTCTTGTCGCGAAGAATAAATCAGGTACTTTGTCGTCATGATTCAAAGTTTGCGTCAAATTTCTACAAGGAAACTCGCTCTGCAACCGTTTCGTTTGGAGCAAAGATGTCCAACTATCTCGCTAAGTACTGCTGCTGCCACCTCAGTTAGTCTCGATTCTTCAAAAAGTTTTTTCAAAACCTCCGAGACAAATCCTGTAAGTACTTTCATAGCAGGATCGTGAATTTGTCATTACAATATCATGTAATCATTAAATACTTTAATTTAATAATTTATTTCAATATTGTCTACAGAATAATTTGAATGAACGACACCTTGGACGATTTTATTCGATCAGTGATGACGTTTACAAGAAAGTGTTTGACCATACGCGGCATCATGGATTTCCATTATATTTTCGGGACCAATGTCAGGTATTTCGAGAGAACTGCATAATGGTTCGGAAGCCGTTTCTTGATCTCAAGAAATGTGTGGACGCCATCAATCTAGAGAAGCCAGTTGTTCGGTTTGTTGTTTGTAAGTGTGTGGGGTTCAAGTTCAACATCCTTTTAAAATTCAAAGATAATAATATCTTCATTCCTTAAAATAATCGTTTCGTCTTCCTTTTACTATGTTCGTAGATGGACCTCAAGGATCAGGGAGGTCCATGATAGTATCTAGTATGGTGCATTACGGCTTTGTTAATGATTATATATTAGTTCATCATCCGTGGGGTAAGTTTCTCGTCTATTTAATGTACCTACAATTGCATATTACATTGAATTTAATTGGTGTAGCTGTCGCCATTTACTAGCATAAGCAATTAATAACTACTTTCATTTGTTTCATTGCAGTTCCTCTTTGGGGCGTTTACTTCAAAGAAATCGTTCCTAGTTCCATTAGAGAAGGATTTTTTGACCATACGGTGGACTCTGTTACGTGGCTGACTAAATTCAAGACGCAAAATTCAGAACTGATTAAGAGACTCAATGTAAAAATGAAAACTTACAAGGAACTATTTTTGCAGCAAAACGAAATTACTAAATCCACTAATTACACGTCGTTTTTTACAGTTAGTGACTGAAAAGGAATATCAATGGACAAAACGAGAAGTAACCCCCACTGGTTCATCTATACTAGATATTGTAGAGCACGGTATTACCAGACCAGCCCATGCAACGGAATGTATGGGTGTGCTGTTTCAGGAACTTAAAGATAAATCATCACAGCAAAAGTACTACCTGGTCGATTAAATTATCAAATATATTATTTTATGTTGCACGTAGTTAGAGACTTAATGATTGATGTCATATATTCATACATTTTGTGACAGGTGTAAAACAATGGTTGTTTTGGACGGGGTGAACCATCTCTTTTACGAATGTAAGAGGTTATTTAATCCAACAAACAAGCGAGAGATATTGCCTGTTTCAAAACTTACGGCGTATACAGTACTTAAAGATTTGCTGCGGGCTGATTGGGTAAATTGACTATTTATTTTAAGAAAGCTAAACAAGTCTCGAAAAGAGCATTCTTCACAAAGGCCAGTTATCATTAATGTTTCTATTTAAATGTAGAGTGGTGGAGTTATAATCACAACTGTTGACACATTAGCTGCGCCCGATTTCCATCGTGAGTCGACTTTCCCTCGTTATTTATTGAAAAAAGAGGTGAGTTTTTGGGAAAATATTTTTAACATGAGATGATGGATGTCAATATACATTGTAAAATGCTAGCAGAATGCTCACTTGATGGTCTACTTATACTGTTCATCATTTCTTGTTTTAGGGCTGGGAAATTCTTGATCCTTTTGTCCCTATAGAGGTAACTAACTATTCATCACAGGAAGTTCAAACGACAATCGATTACTTCTTGGAACGAAAGTGGCTCGCCCATCCGGGCGTGAATACTGAAGCAGGTCGAATGGAAATAGAGTATTTATCTACCAGAAACCCCTTTGCTTTAGTCGACATTTGCAAATCGAGATAGTTTACAAGTAGAATGAATACGAATAATGATATAGTTGGGCATCTGTATGTAGTCAAGTTTTTTATAATAAAAAAACATTCATACCTAATTAAATTTACTAAAACTGTGATTTTATTATGATTTATTTCAGTGCTTTTATTATTACGAATTTCATTTAAAACTACGACTGCGAAATACATATACTTGCTACGAGAAAAGAGTATAAAAAAGGTAAATGCAAAATTGCAAGACGCTGATCAAATTGTATGAATGACAAATGGCATATTACATCAAATTAATTCAACAAAGGTAAATTAATACCCAATACTGCTTGGAAGTCTTTTTTCTGTAAACTACGCCCCACAATTACATATTATCAATAATACCAAATCATAAAATTCATTTGGACACAGAAGCAGCTTCTGATTTACGCTTCCTTGCGGATGGTTTTCGAGCCTCCTTTGACAAACGGAAGAAAGTTATTATAGCCCAGTGGTCACTTGGGAAGGATTGGGTTGCCAATACTTTTTCAATTCCAGTGACACCAAAAAATCTGGTGGTAAAAAAGTCAATTTGTAAAATCGGAGATGCAAGTTATATAAAGAATTTTAGGATACTCATTAAAAAATTAGACGCACTCAGGATCCAATGTTGCAGGGTTTGAATTACGGAAATAAAATCGATCAAATCGGCATCTTGGTTGGAATCTTGCAGGCACCTATTTAGAAAAATAAGACGGTTTGAATTTTCTTGAAATACAATATTTCTTCCTGTCACTGTATTTGTAATAAAACTAATATTTTCCCTCTGTTATTCTATTTTTACTGACCTGTTTGTTGGTATTTCTAGTCAAGTCCCATGTATATTTGCAGGAATCCCTCGCACCGCAGCTTATCCAGAGATCATGTGTATCTCGAGGGATCAAACCCTCCACTTCACTGTCCCGTAGATTTAAATCGCCACCAAAAAGCACATTGTATTCGGAAGGGAAGGACTTCATTATTTCAAAGCATTGCTTTAGCTGCACTTTCCTTTGACTGCTGAATTCTTTTGTACTTTCAAGATGTGTATTAAGTAGGGCAATTTTTGCTTGTCCAATAAAAACTTTGGTCACCAAAAGATTCCTTTGCATTGCTGCAAATGAAAACGATGAAAAAATGCAGTCCAATGCACACGAATATTATGGATATATGTACAAGAATATAGTTTGATATTTTACCAGTGTTTCGGAATGGAATGATATAATGATCTTCATAGTGGACAGTGTTTAACTTAATAAACGTTCCAGTCAGGTAGTCACAAGTTGGATCTTCCGTGCCTGGAATAGGCATGTATTTGGAACATAGTTTCCTTGCAATGTAGTCGAAAGTGTATGGTAAAAGCTCTTGAAAGAATACAATATCGTGATTTTCTCTGGAATCAAAGAAAGAACATTTCACTTAATAACTCAATGTTACCATCGATGAATCATTCATTGTGAAATATCAGAAATACGATCCATTCTGTATTTCTGTACGGTACTTTATTTTCTTACTTTAAAACAATTTCAATCACAGCATCGGTACGTTTTTCAAGATTTTTGTCATCCAGTCCGTCAACATTCCAACTCATGACTGAGAGTTTCTCTGGGGCCCAGCTTGAGAAACTTTCCTTGGAGCTTTCACTTGAGCTGCTTTGGGCAGTTCTTTCACTGGGGAAAATCAAAATCATTGACGTCAATGTGTTAACTGTGCAAATATCACTGAATGGAGAAAACTCCAGATTTCGTAGAACTGATAGTTACATTTCCGATTCTTTTTCCTTTTTGGAATCAGCCTCTGGACTTGTGACATCATCTAGTGTTACGACTTCCGGCTTCACTTTCTTCGCATTTGGACTATCGCCTTCATCAGATACAATCATACAATCTTCTTCTTCGTCGGAAACAGGAGCATCAAAGAAACCATCTATGGCCCTCTGCAATTAACCAAAGCCATTACAATTTAAAATACTTTTAAAAACTCTTTAATTAACTATCATTAATCAATCTGTAAGCGAATGCTTCAACTTGCCTGCATATTCCACTTGTTCGTCTCCAGCATTTGCCTTGCAATAGCTTCATCGACTGAACAAATAGAGCTTAAATCCTGCACCAACTTTTGCTTCAATTCATCATTTAATTCTATTTCAACTTCCGCAACTGATACTCTCACTCCTTCATTACCAAAGGCATTTAAAATATCAGGTAACTCAGGTTGCTCCATTGCTGGTGGAGTGGCCGTTGCAATAATGTTTGAGGCCGAACTGCTGCTATTTTGTAACACTGGTTTAACATCTTCATTAGCAGCAGACTCAACGACTCCAGTAGTAGTAGTGTCATCACCGCTTTTGGACGAAGACATGTTGCAGGTATTGGGTAGACGAACGCGTAACTCTTTTCCTGGGGATATCCTGATGCAATAGCGTCGAGATCTATTTTAGAAAAACAACCATGTTAGCTGGAAATTCTTCATTTTCTCCAAGACACCAATATATATATGTGTGCCATTTACTTACGCCAATTTGCTTTGCAGCTGCAACTCCTTTGTCGGTTTGAGATGACAGCCAGGAACAACTGTGATTTGATGACCAATGCAAATGCTTTTGCTTTCAAGTCCTCCCACCTTGAACAGCGTACTAATGCTCTTAGCAGCGACGTTCTTATTTACTGGCACTGTTAATTTATTCAGAAAGTAAGAATCAATTTCACCAGAACGAGCAAGATACTTTTGAAAAATGGATTTGATTGTGAACATTATTTATCTTCATAAGACAAAGCTTCAAGCTCCACGTTACATGTAAATACATACCATGTTTTAAAACCTGTGTTAATTGTCAACTTGTTGTTCAATCAAACTACTAATGACGATGATGACTGAAGATTATCAATACCTACATGGATATGCAATAGGTGACTTTTTTCAAGAGTCGAGTTGAGTGACACAAAACCTTCAACTTAATTCGTAAAATAATATTCCAATCCAGCAGAGAGCTATCACTTCTCAGGTTTAGCCTATTCCAGCAAAAGCAAACAAAAGTTACAGATAGACCAACAGTTACAAAAATTCAATGCATTTTGCCATTGTTCTTCATGCCACATGATACTTGTACGAAAATTGCTGCAAACGCGCCACACTGTTCTTCTTCTTGTGCGAACATCAGCAAGCGTCGACAATGTACGTCGCGTTTTGAAAACCTGTCATGATGGAGTTTGAATTGAATGGAGACAAGAAGTCGTAACGTATTGCTTGAATGGCTCCTTATTTGAAGAACATCTCTATTGTTTGTTGCTGTGTTCTTTTTTCTCCCTGCTTCTCCGTCCTCGTCGTGCATTTAGGTTTTTACTTTTTCACCTCTATTTTAGCTGCTGATAAGTGCATGAATGTTTATGTATGCTCGCATGTAACACGGTCATCCAACAAAATCGGCTGACTCTTGTTGTATCATCGGTGCACCATCTCAGCATCAAACGTCTAATCAACAGAGAACGAGATTTTAGGATTTGTCCTATTCTTTAATATTTCACCTATCACAAAATCATTTGACATGTGAATGAAT
>JAQIXX010003551.1:0-19238 GCA_034700605.1 Willowsia nigromaculata | reverse complement strand
AACTCGTTCAACTTGTCAATTTTCTCGTATTTCCCTTATTCCAAAAATACCTCAAATATCTCAAAATAAGCACAAAAATACGATGCAATTGATTGTATAAACCATAACGAAAAGAAAATTACGCATGAAGATCAGCCTATAAAAATAACTTTTTCAACTTTCCACGCAATCAACCATTTACTCAAGAACTACATTTCATGCTAAAAATATAACTGTTATGCATTCTAATACAATGCAAACAAGTTCCCTGTGCATCATAGTCGTCTCGTTTACTTAAAAATGTCTCGTTCTCTTCTAAGAAAAACAAACATGCATAAAAACGTCTTTCCACTTGTAAAACATTTCTTGAGGCTAATCATACATCCTCATCGTCAAGTTTGTTACATCTTCATTCAAAATCTACACATTTTCCCTTCTATATTCGTTGAGCAGACAAATTACACTTTTTCACTTGAGTTCACATTTCTTCTTCTCCGTCGTCATTTGATATGCACTTCCTTTCAACTGAGATTTCTTCCTCTGAAGCGAGAAAATTCTAAAAAAATAAATATTTTGTCATATTACATATTATACTCATGTATTTTTAGATAGCGTGTGCATGTGGTGTCGCTTGAGTAAGTGTGTACACTTGTCCTAAACAATTTTAACAAGCTCGATTTACAAAAACTGACTTTTTATTTCTTCTTATTTCCTTGCCTAATAAATTGACGAGTGAGCAGCTAGCTTTTGCTTTCACTTTCTTTTTGTGATCATCTCACCGAAAGTGATTACTATAATTAGCCGCCTTTTAAATTTCGTATTATAAATGTTTATATAGGTAACATAAGTTTTCGTTGTCTTGCGTGTGGTAAAATGAGTAAAAAGTAAATAAACCGAGTTTTTTTCTTGAGAGCAACTTTCATTTTCTCAGCCAGCCGCAACATCAAAGCCAAAGTGAAAGCTTGAGTTGGAGAAAAACCGGGACAAAAGAGAGCCAGAAGAAAGAAAACGACATGACTTTTGGGTTTTGCTCCTGCAAGTCTGCAGATTTGAAAGAAACTAAGAAAAAACTATTTAAATTCGCTTGGGTAGCAGAAGAACAATGTATTATCCAAAGAAGGAAGAAAATGAAATAAAATAGAAAATTAAAAGAAAGAAACGAGAAAAAACCTCAAAAAACGTTAATCTGCTTTTTCGCTGTTCCCACCGACTTCACAGGAAAACCGCCTGTTTTTCTAGGAACAAAGCATAGAAAAACGAAGAGAAAAGAAATAATAATACTGAAAGAAGGAGTGAAAACACCAGTACAGGATTCATGAAGAACAATTAATCCAAAACTTTCAATCTTTTCCTTTTCTGTTTCAGACAAGGTGGAAACATAAGGATATGAAATACAATTTTATTCTATCAAAGGGCATTCGTTTGCTTATTCGTTTTTAAGATATGATTTGAAGTAAGTACTTCTGTGTCTGATTTTCTCTTTGGAGAAATTACAATTAGTAAATTTCCCAAAAACTCTGTTTCGAATTTTACAGAGAGACATATATGTTAAGTTAAAACACAATACGAATGTGAAATTAAATGTGATTCTGTGGTTCTGTCAACACACAATTTTGATATTATTAAAGATTTAAATTAAAATCGCTTCATAATCCTTCTCGGGGTAATTTTTGATGGAATTATATTTATTTTGTGACATTTGTATAAGTGAAATATTCTAACACTAAAAGAAAAAAATTGCGATCGACGGCTCCCTAAGATTGGGTAAAAAAAGGTTTTGTATGGACTTAACGATATATTATTTAAAATTTGGTACACTGTAATTTCTCCCATCAAAAGATGAGTTCCAACCACCGACTAATTAGTGAGTTGCTAAAAACTAGGCAAAGCTAAAATTATGGTAGGGCAATGTTATCCAGCCATAAAGCAATGTTACCAATTTCCTAATTTTTTGAAAAATTCACTTTTGCATTTTCATAACAACAACGATAATGACAGAAAGGTTCGAAAACAGCTTAATAATAGAATTCATAGGAAATACCAATGTGGAGATTATGTGTTCCCTTTTCGGTTAAGGACACTAAGTGATTTCAACTTCATCTCACTTCGATTTAATAAGCATTTACTTTTGAGTATATATAAATATTTCTTAAGGTTGAGTTGAGATGAGAACTTATTTTATGTTCTACGTAGCATGCAAAACATCTCGTTTTCGAATAAAAATACAATTTAGAGGTCGCTCGTGGGATGGGAATCCACATTGACTTTTTAGAAGCTATTTTTAAACTTAATTTGTTGTATTTTTAGCATTTCAAGATAGGTGGTTGCTTGTCTCAGTTTTTTCTCTCACTCCTTTTCCTTTTGACGTTACACTTATGATTACATGCATTAAATTTGAGAAACAAATAAACAGGCAAAGGTCCTACAACTAATGGTAAGTAGGGTAATTTGCATTGATTATCATCAAAACCAGTTAAAATGACAAATTTCAAAGTGGAAGCAAAGTAATGAGCAAAAAAATTAGTTGACAAATGACACCAACATGAGAAGATGGAAAATGAAAGCGTGAAAGTTTTTTTGCTTGAATATTTGCCAAAAAACATTTTCCTCCATTGAGAGCGAGAGAGAAAGCATAAAAGAGAAAGTAAAAAGAGCAATGAACGTCCTCTTCTCTTTCCCCAGGAAAAAAACAAGCAATGTCTCTACTCTACTCTTCCAGCAAAAAATGAAATCACTTTCAACTTTCTTTTTTTATCTGCAGCTATTATTATTTCATGTCTTCATGTCTTGTTCCTCTTGTAACTAATAAATGTAGAGTACTTTATTCATTAGCCTTATTATCTCCATCAACATAATCATCATCAAGACTTTCTCCATTGCTTTCACCATTTTCTCCTATCATTCCTCTTAAAAGCATCCGGTACTGTATACCCCATTCCTACTTTTCTCACACTTTTTTCCCTCCATCTTCATGAAAATTGTAAACTGCTATAATAATATTACTACATCTACTATACATACATTATTTAACACTCCAAAAAACGAAACACTTTCTCTCCCTCTTTTCCTTCTCAGTGAAAGCTACACACTTACAAGAGTCGTCATCAGCACAAGCTCAAGTATGAATAGCCATTGCGCTCACAATTTTCTCCAAATGGATGCAAAAATATTTTCTCTCTTCATTTCGCCTCTACATTTTCAACCCTTTATGAATATGAGATGACGACGATGGAACATGATGATGATTACAGCTCTAGAGTAGTTTTCCTTCTCATCATCATCATCATCTTTCGAATTTCAAGTGAGACGAAGACGAGTCGAAAAGATGAGGAGAAAGCAACAGTAGCATCATTTTTCCTAGTAGCGAGTGAACAGTAGCGTGGCATTCAACATATTATTATTATGCAAAGTAACGCGAGCAATAATAATCGTAATAATAATGATGATGAAGCTACTATAGTTTTGGAAACATAAAAGGCTATTCAGCAAGAGAATATGTGTGTGCGTGTTATAAATGCCTTCTTTTTCCTCCATATTTAAGCCCATCCCGAGAATTTGTAGAATTCCATGGTATTTTCTCTGAAGGAAAAACAATGATTTTTTCTACCCAAAAAAATCCTACAAGTTTTACAATAAAACAGACTATTTCTATGACGAGAGAGAGGATATCATCATCAGAAAAAAATTTGTACAGACAGATGCCCATTTTTTTGTTCAACCCTTTCCCTTTTTGGAGGTTTCGTAAAAAATATTTTTAGAAGGGGCATGTTTGCAGAAGAAGTTGTCAATAAAATTTGCATACATGTATGCATATACATTTACTGGTGTATGAAATTCTTTCTCTAAACTGCATAATATTCCAGTCCATTCTAAAGACTTAACTTGTTCTGTAGACGTTTAAGAAGAAACTTTATTCATCTTGATCTTAAATTTCATTCCCTTGTTATTATTATGGTTATTGCCCGCTGCCCGTGTGGTAGCATGAGTCATTTTCTTGCATTACCATATTTGCACTTTAAATTCATACGATTTTCTTTTTCATTCGATGAAAATAAACAAGGCAGTATTATTGCCTTTGCTGGTGCATACTACACTTTTTTATGATGTTAACTGCTACTAAAAAATTGTGTCGAATTACGACCAACACTTTCCACTAGATCATCATCATCAATAGTTGCACATGTGGCATTAAAAGTTCAATATCTTCCTTATTGCCAAGATAATTGTGATGATGAGAAACACAGACGGTACCTTAACTTATCGTGCTATCTGTAGTCAAATTGAAAATATGAAACAACAAAATATGTCTACATATTCGAGAAACTATTAATATCGCTAAAAAATGCTACCCTTAACTGTATATTGCATTGCGCCTTCCTTTCTATATGATATTTTTTGGACCTCTCCACAATCTGCAATGCGTCTCTACTCTGAAAACTCTGAGAAGAATATTAAGTAATTCACGTAAAATACTGAGGGCAATGAACATACAGTCAGAGAGAGGGAGAGAGAGAGGGAATAATTTTAACAGAAGGAAAAAAATAAACACCGAAATACCAATACATGGAAGTGTATATACGGCAGAGTCGTAAAAATATATGGCGAAAATGAAATAACGATATTTTTACTGGTTTTCTAAGGAAAGTAAAGAAGCTATAGTGTGTTTGTGTTTGCATAATGTGAAGTTGCCTTTTAAATTTTTTTTCTCGGTTTAGCCAATGAATACTAGAAAGGGTGCATTTGTATTAAATTATGGGACAAAAAAATATGGTACTGTTGTAAGCGATAGAATTAGCTAGCGCAATTATGTTCAGGTCATCATGTTGCTGCTACGCCCTCTGGAGGTGGGAGATGAAAGCCGAATTCGTGTTAGAATTAAGAGCGTTGGTGATTAACTTAGCGAACATTTAAACCTTAAATTCGAGATTGTAGCACCCCGCATATTAAAGACGGGGGAAACAGTCATCCCTTAGACATTTCAATAGCTAGAAACTAGAACTGAGTCGTGCTAGCTGGATATGAAAATGTTAAATTTTACAACGAGGGGATACCTGAAACAAATTTTTCGAATAATAACAAGCAGTTGTGTTGTATAAAGTTCGTTATTAAGTTACATAATAACAGTGCACATTATATTACCTGGAATCATATAAAATGTGCGCTTACCATGTAATTTCAATGAATTACAAAATCAAACTTGTACCTTGTAACTACACTAATGTTGAATGTCGTATTTTTCTGGAAGCAACTCACTTTGTATTACCTCTTATGTACTTTTTATTACTTCCAAATCATCACGTTTCTTTTTCAAAGCTAATTTCCTCAAAGCACGCAATGTCCACTTTATCGCTTTGTAGGTTTACAAGGTTGAATGTATTAGTTGGCTTTGCGTATGTGGTGAAAAGCCATATATTTTAAAAGTTGTATGCAAACATGAGTAATGTTGCTGATAATCTGTATTTTTAGGTGAATTATTTATTATTGTCAAATTCTCGAAATTTTTCAGCAATTTGAATTTGTAAGGGTGCAATCACTCTAATGTGAGATCTTTATCCAAATATTCAATACCTGCCAACTAGTCAAACCCAAATGTTGTATACCTGCGCTCATTTTGACTGGTAGAGTGGTTTCAAGTAGGAAAGTTGGTGCCCCATTTCACTTTTAAATGCAAATAATGATCATTACAAAATATTTCAAGAAAATTGGTATTGATATTTTACTGCAAATTATTCCAAATGCTTTAAATTTTGAAATAGGGGCCCAAAATCTGTTTTTTCTTCAAATCATGGGCAACTTTGTTAAAACAATATGACATTCAGCTACTTCAATTCTTGAAGAGTTTGTCATAGAGAATTTTTTTAATTGTCTTTTCAGAGCACACTGTCTGGAGAAGAGAGCGAGACAAAGTCTTGTGGTGAGGAAAAGAAAGAGAATAATGTCTGGTTGTGCCTGCACTTGACAAGATTTTCATTAAGTGGAGAAGAGAGTTGGAATGAAAACTCGATATAAAATCCAAAGTGTATCATCGGATCAATAAAAGGCTATTAAAGCAAGCAGAGAAGCAGAAAAACGAAATGCAACAACTTTTCTCCACTTTCTCCTTTCCTCTTTTCTTTTCCTTGTCCCAACTCTTTAATGACATATTGAGACATTGTCGCACTCAATATGGTCGTCAGGCTAGTCACCTCAATCATTCCATCATTTAACAATTCTACTTTTCTTTACCAATATCGTCTAAAAAGTTTAGTAAATCAATTTACTGCTGCAACTTTCAAATACTTTCACATGAAACTCTTAACAAATCTGGAACAAAATTGGCACGCAGTGTGCATATATTATGCTGCATTAGACAGTAGACAGATTAATAATCAAATGAAGAATGGGTTCAACATGCACTTAACACAAGGGTTTTCTTATATGGGGTGTGACTATACACAGGTTTCAAAATCTTTTGTATCTTTGAGTTATATTTTCTATTATCTCAATCATTTTGAAAATTCGCTCAGCTCATTTTAACCCATTCCATTATTAATATTATTTTCGATGCATTTTTATCATTTTAAACATAATCAATATTTTACGAATTTTAGTGCTTGACTCATTTCATCCTATCATACATACCTACACAAAGACATCTGTGATGATTCCATTTTCCACAATATATTTTTCAGAATACACCTTTGCTCGAGGCAAGAGAAAGCTTCCCATCATCACGTCACATCATCACAAATTCATGTTACATCACTCCCACAACATACATCCATCCATTTGATTTTGATGTTGGTTTTGATTATGATTATGATGACACCTCATCTGAAATGCAAACCTACTCTGTATTCATTCCAAATTCTCTACAATTCACTGATCACATATACACCTACCTACGTATCCTCTTTATACAATAATTCTCCAGATTTTCCTGGAAATGTGATGAAACAAGAGTTTTTTGTGGTTTGTTCTCCTACTACTGGTATGGTGGTGGTGAGGTGATGAAGGGAAGAGGAGACGAAAGAACAAGTGTACATTCATTCCGTAGAGACAACTGTCGACTTGTTCTTCTTCCTGTTTTCTCCAGTATCAGCAGACACACACTTTTACTCCTTGTTCAGCAGATAGATTGTGGTCGAGTTTACTCTGGTTTTTGGCTCGGGTTGCGTTTTCTACAATCCTCTTGTGAACCCCACCACCAGTAACATCCATTCATCCATCTATCTAACCATTCATATTTTCAATGACTATACTAGAGAAAATGAAGATGTTCCTTGGAATATTCTGGATTACATAATCATCATAACTGAAAAAAGTCGTTTTTTAAACCAGATTTTTTCAACCCCTCACTCTCACAGACAAAAACACTATTTCGTTGTTTCATTTCAAATCCCAAACGTGTCATTGTGGCTCAGAAGAAAATGACTTTTTACAATTTTTTGCATTTTACATGGATAATATATTATGTAGAAAAAAAATTTATTCCAACTGCTAAAGTCAATGATGATGATGAGTGATGCAGATGCCATATCTCTCCAACGAAACCACAACAACGTCATGTTATGCTCTACTTGTTGTAAAGTATGTACTCACTCCGCCACACACACATTGAGCAGCATATTATTTCACCCTATTTTCTTGGAACGCATTTCACGGAGTGTGACTTGACGGAATTTCACTTTTTTCAGATGCTCAACCCTTTTAACTTGGAAAGGCGTAATGGAGAACAATGGTGTATCATCATACATTTTGTATGGGTGAAATGGAAGGCGAGAAAATGACTGAACCACGCAACGATGATGATCATGATGACCGTCATCATGACCGTGTCATTATGATTATTGCTGTGTTTTATAGAACATCAACAACAAGAGGTACGATGACGAGTGGAGAGTGAAAGGGGAAAGTTGTTGGAAATGTTCGTTTTCATTCTGGAGATATTTTTCTAGAAGAGGCAAACACACAAGTCATCATAGACGTCGAAGTGATGATGATGATGATGGTAATAATAATAGTTCATTTAATGGGGTTGTTTGTAGTACTGATTGCAGCATGGCACACACACACATATAATCACAAATGGAAAGTCATGTTGTACGTTTTAATATTGAACTTGTGATGATGGTTGGCTGAGTAGTGAGTAGCAATAATGATAAGGTTACTTGGAAAGTCTTATGAGTTTTTGTAGAATTGTTTGGTTATTTTCAGGAGAGGCGTGAGTGAAAGCAAAGAGTCATGAAAAGCCGGAAACGAGCGCATGTTACACACACGCTATTACACGCAACAAATATGCAAGCAAATTGCTCGAGAAAAAATGTTAGAACTCGGAAAATCTAATTTTAAAAATAACTTTAAAACTTATCTATGGAACATTGTATAAAAGATTGACGGGATGAAAAGAAAAAACCTCGATTTGATTGACAATGCTCGACTTAACTTTTCTTAACTTGTGCAGGTAAACTAATAGCGAAACAGCATTACATATATCCTCTCTTTTCTAACGTTCGCCAACTTTCACTGCAGTAGTCATACTTACTACTATTATTAGTAGTAATTATTTTTTAGTACGACAAATCTCAAATTTGTGAAAATCAACTTAAAAGCTACTGTTATTTCTTCCATTTGAGTTTCTCCTGATATTGACTAGCATGATAACTGCCTTATAGTAGCTTGAACTTGTGGCTGTGAATATTATTTTGGAATTCAAGTTGTTCTAAACTCTAAAAACCATATGAAAACAATGTAGTCACTTTTAAAATAACTATTTATGTAAATGTTAACATAATTGTATTTTATGAATCTAAAATCTGCATATTGAATTATAGCAATTATACCATTAAAACTAAATTATTTATATATTCAATTTGTCTACCTTGATCAATGAGACAATACATGAAGAATTTTTTATACAATATGTACATACAATTAACTTAAGCACAATTCGATCAATCAATTCCTCTATTCCAGTTCAAAATTCAATCAAGCATTTTGCTCCTCACAGGTTTCCACTCAATCTTTTTACCTTATCTCATCCATCGTTTACTTCCGACACCACTAGTACTTACATTTCACGTAAGTGGTCTCGGTCAATAATTTCTAGACGCATAAATGCTATTAACAATGCCATAATCCAATTAATCACGTCTTGCCGAGAATCCGACACTCCTTGATCCAACGGGTTTTCGACAAAAATAAATGTCCACCTCCTTCATTAAATTTTTAAAAAGCAAGCAAGATAATTCCGAGAAACAAAACGTCAATCTAAAAAAGAGCACAACAGCCCGTTGTTTGATTACTGGTTTTCTGACGGTGATAGTCCGATGCCATCATGACTGATCGAGCTAACTTTCTCCCTAATTTTTTTACTGCTCTCTCACTCATTTGGTCATTTTCATTCGCCCAATCTATCCCATCCATTATATTCGACTTTTTCGATATTCATCTTCGCTCCGTGTGTCCATCTCTCCTTTTCTCCAGGAAAAACAAGGAGAACGCAGTAAAATCATGAAAAAACAGGGAAAAGATTGATATCGTCTCATTACAACGAGCCCGCTGGTGTTCTCCATTTTCTTAATTAATCCAAACCTGTATACCAACTTTGTACACTTTTCTTCTTTCCTTTCTCCGTACCGTCGCTTCCACCCACCACCTCACTCAGTATTTTCCCCTTTTGAATAAAATAGCGATACTGTATAATAAACGCCTATGTATTTTGTGAGTAGCGATCGTCATCCTGATTCCGGTAGACTGATGATCCATCTTTTCACCGGGGATAATGGATTGATCGCCTCTTTTTTTTGCAAAAAATACTAACCACACAAGTATTTATATAGCTTTCCCGTTTCCTGGAGAAAGGAAGGAAATTATTACACAATATATAAACCCTATACACTCGGAATACTTCTCTCGATCTATTCAATTCTACTGCCATCGTGATCATCATTGCAATCCATTCATGCAGAGAGAAAGAGAGGGAACCATATAATATCATAAGGCTATAGAAAAAAAGGCAAAAGACAACTTGCGACTTGAATGAAATGGGACAAAAGGACGGAAGGTTAAACGACCGCAATGTGTTTTCCCACTTTCTCTTTTTTCCCTTCCTTTCTGCACTCCACGAGCGTCTTTACCACTAGAAAACCACATGAATTGCTGGAGAGAAAACATGATTCCAATAAAATGCCACGCCACACACTCACATACATCACATGCCTCACTTGTTATATATTTATTATTATCCTGGTTTCTGATAACACTTGAATTGCAACAAACGCAAGCTTTCTCCCTCTCGCTCGCGGATGTGACGTCTTTTCGTCTTTTTTATCCGTCCATCCATCTACCCAATTTTTTCTACTCTGGAAATAAAAAGTTGCTCGCAAAGCAACCCATTCATTCAACAAGACAAGTCATATCTCGATCCTGTATCTTCTATAAATGCACTGTGGAGAAAGCAAGGGTGAAAGTATATTGCTGATGCAGAGTGCACAGATATATTGTAAAACTTGCTGTCAGTAGATTACAAGCGAAGAAAAAAGGGGATCAAACTGGATTGAAACAGATTTTTTTCAAAAACTTTCTCGTTTAAAACCCTCATCATTTTTTCACCCTTTTTATCTCTCAAAAATATTGGCAGCTCATCACTTTTCAGCTACATGTAGCTAATCATCCAGGGAAAATGTATTTCATTAAGTGAAAGCAAAAAAAGGTGAAAGTTTTTAGACATTTTTGTGGTCGGTTTCGAGAGAAATTCCGAGAAATTTTCCAAAGTGCTGAGCTATGATGAAATTTTTGTGGAAAAGTAAACAGGTTGTTGGTATGCTGGTTGGTTTTGGGTATAAAAACAGAAGATGAAATTCTCATAATCATTATCACTTACCATTAGTTGGAATAATTTTTTTTTGCTGGAGAGAAATCCACCAGCTTTCTGTTTTTTCAAGGGAATCCTTTTCAAGGGATTCCTGGAGGAGAGAGTGTATATTTGCAGTTTCACCATCAAACAGGCATACTTACAACAATCGTTTCTCAGCAGAATGGATTTTCACGCCCACATGGTAACATAATCATGATTGTGTAAGTTTCCATCATCATTAAAATAAAAGCAAAGTGTAGTCATGATCACCTTTTTACATCTCTTGGTTTTTTACTGGATACAATGAAGTATAGACACATTTTTATTACGAAATGCAATCATCCCTGAGGGCAGTAGCAATTTTACTGCGCTATCAAATCATGAGAAATGGAACACTTTTGTTTTTTAAACACAATAATTTGGCTTGTTTTACTTTTTGGACAGATTCTGGATACATCAATTGTAGATAGCAAAATATTTCATAATGATTAGAAAAATTGCTGTTTGATAGCTGCAAATATTTGTTACAGATTCAGGAATTAACGAAACAATTCTTTGAAATAGCATACTGGTGCGATTTCTCAATTATTATATGGGTTGATTAAAAATTGTAAATAATTCACAATAGTACTTACTTCAACCGCTCATTTTCCCTTCTCATTCTCCGTCACCACTTTTAGTTGCATCAAACCTACCTCTTTTCAAAAATATGATCGGAGTTAATTTAATATTGCTGTCGCATTAGTCATACAGCTGAATCAAATTTTTAAAAAATCAGTCAGCAATCATACTGGCATATAGCAACCGTTGGAGAGCTGAGATTTTCCAACTTTTTATATTTTGTAGTTTCAAAAATCAATTTTCCGACAACAATAATAATAATATATTAATTTAGAAACTTTCTATTGTTCCAAATTAAATAATTAAACATAATACTTGGAGATTTCAGTGGAAATAATGTCAGATTCAGTAATAATATAATTTAGTTTACAAAACTAATATAGGTAACTCTATTTTTTAAATTACTGTTACTGTCCTTGAAATCCTGGAATTGTAATGCACATAATATCAAGACACACATCCGATGAATAATTTCACAAAAAATAATGATAGACTTATGCATTGTATTGAAGTTCAACACTTGATCAAAAATGTGTTTTAAAACCCCATAGTATTCGGTCTTATTCAGATGGCTACAGGTTACGTTAAGAGTATTTAAAAGACTTTTACTTATGAAAACTCAAATCATCAAAAAGCAAAAAAAAATATAAAGTCAAGTGACAGGTGTAATCATAGATACTTTGTTAACCGTTAAGTTTAATGGTCTACAAGGTCGTTTTTGCTACTCTATCGAAATATATCCAAACGTACAGATATTCTCGTACATTTTTCACTGCTTCTTTTGCATGTTCCAATATCAAAGACACATAGACGATGATTCCGATGCTCCACCTATTAGATCCACATTATTTCCGCTTGTTGAGTGTAACAAGTCAAGTGGAAGGGGAACGAGAAGAGGCAGGCAAAAAGGCGAGGAAGAAAGACAAGCTACTTTATCCGAGATTTGAAGATCGCAGAAGCAAAGAAAAAATCTATAGAAAGCAGACAGAAATTACGAGAAAATATTTTTATATTGCATTGCAGGCTACAACATTTCCATAACAATACATAACCCATTCCTTTAAAAAAAATGTAAGGCAATTCTGCTGTTGAAATCCCGTGAAATCAGCAGACGTTCAACAGAGATAAAAACTGTTGAAATGAAATCGTTCGCGAAAATAAAAGAGACAAAAGCTCCAACGAAAAAAGTGGAATTCAGCCAATAAACGGGTATTTTCAAGTGGCAACAATTTAAACTATATATTATCATTATAGATATTTCACCATATACATTGATTATTGTGCGTTGGATCAGATTGGGTTGTTTATTCTTGAAAAAATCTCGAGAGATACCCACTCAAGTCAAAAATATATACCTGTTTTCGAGTACACTTGTTTGATGCATGGATTCCCCTAAAAAAGAGAAGCAATTTTCTAGCTCTCAAAAAATGTATAAGAAAAGATGTAGCTAAAAACGAGAGAAATGCTAGAAAGCAGGTGTGTCTTGTCTGAGGAAAGATATGGCAGAGATTTCTTACGCGTCGATTTGCTGCAGAAAAGATTATACCATTTTCCGCTGATCTAATTTCGCCTTTTTTCGCTCAGACTCAAACATTTTTTTCTTCATTTCTTCATCCTTCCGTTCCACTTTTACTTCATTTATGAAAAAAATTGTACGTGAATCATGGAAACAACTTGGAGATTTGAAAAAGCTGCTGCTGTTTTATCATGAAAATTTGAAAACACTGCAGCACCCAGAAAAATTCACTTTCTTCGAAAAGTATGCCAGGTCACTCAACGAGTATGATTTTTGCCAAGGTTACTCCTAGGATTAAATTTCGGTGTGCACTACTTCGAAAGTAGTACAGCTCTCGATATTGAAGCAGGAAAGGAAAACCGAATCATCTACAAGACATGCCCTGCTGTTTTTGCTTTCTTAAAATACACGAAGCAAAATACCGAGTCCGAGTCTATGTACAAAAGTCCAAAATTCGTACATGAATATTTGAAAAGGACAGGAAACAAAGGTGGCATGATTGCCAGGAGACACCTACACACCGAAAATTCCTCAGGATATGACGCAGATTTACTAATTTGTTTGTTTTTTGCCGTTGTTGTATCAAAATAAATGCGTCTGTAGAAGCGGAAATTGCTGTTAGAAATCACAATTCGCAAGGGAAAGGTTGGTGGTTACTTGTTAGGGAGAAATATGACGGCAAGATGGGAAATAAAATTTATCATATGAATCAGGGCACATAAATACCAATAAAAAATACCTGATCTAAAATAAGACGATCTACGGTAACCCAGATTTCTGGATATTCTTGTAACTCGTAAGACACAGATTTCTAGATCTTTCCATGCTTATTCCAATCTATTCTCAGAATGAAGGCGTAAACGTGAAAATGACATGGCGTGAGAGTGGAGTAGTGAGGTGAAAAAGGAAACGAAACAGTTTCTCTCTTCTCGGCTGTCAGTTAGTCAGCAAGTCAGTGAAAGAAGAAGTGATTCCCAGAAAATTAGCAGATTGTCAGTAGGGGATTCCAGCATTCCATATATATCCATGAAAATAATAAATATGCATATTTTATTAAATGATGCGTGTTTCTCTCTGTGTGTCTGGTTATATTTGCCCACCTGGATTCTCCCATATGTTCACACAGAGTGGTGAAAGGTAGCCAGGAAATATTTTCCGGTTTGTTGACCTGATTCCAAAGCCTTATTCCCCGGATTTCCAACATATCGCATCAAATTTCTCATTTTAATGTTGCTCTCTCACTACTCACCAGCCTTCTCATATCCCATATCTCATTTCATTTTCATCATCAACCCTTTCTCACCAAAGCCAGAGCACATCACATCACCCTCAGCTTCTCATATCCATTTTCACAGCCGCGTAGACAATGACAGGAGCAGAATCTGAAGAAGAGTCATTGTACCCTCTTTATGTGAAGCCATATGGTGGAGAAATTTATTCCTAAAGAGAAGATAGACAAACAGAGAGGAAGAAACAGACTCAATTTACTTCCCACAAGGAGACTACCTCACTCACAAGTACACTGAACCAACTTCTAGCTCAATGATTTTATTTGCATAATTGCGTACAAAACAGAGACAGAAGTCTTCAATATAGCTTATTATTATATCCACCTGTAACAGAGACGCGGTATACCTTTCTGAATACTTGCAAAAGTTTCTTCTTTCCAGCTTCAATTCAAATCATGAGAACCTGTGACGGAATCAGGGTTCAGGTGAAGCCATCTAATTATGAATTTCTGCGCAAAGTCATTGCGTGTTAATCGGAAAATCAAAGGTTTGAACGCAGATCTATATGCTAAACAATTAAATATATTTGTGTCATAAAATGTTCAATATCTGTAGTGAGTCCAGTAATTCCAGGTGAAACACATACATTCAAAATTAGATGGTTGCGATTCTGCGGCTGAAGAAACTCTGTGACAACAAGGCAATCCATCTTTTTTCTTACGGATTTTGTTTACAAGTGGAGAAAAACAGAGACACGCAGCAAGATTGGCGGAGTAAGAAAATGAAATTGAATTTCATATATTTTACTATTATTATGAAACTACGCAAGTTATGACGTTGACGAAGTCGGCACGTTTTTGAGTACCTAACTCCAGTCATTTTTCTTCTTAAGGGAGTTCTAAAGAAGTTCTGCTTTCGGGAGATTTTCCATTAGAAAGTTCAGGTGTTTGTGGTAAGTTTTGTGGTAAAGGTACATTAATTAATTTTTTTTCTACAAAAAGAAACTTTTTGTTTCACGTGACATTCTCTAAAACGTCTTGTGTGTAACACACACCGTTTATCCAAGTGAAGAAAAAAGTCAATCTATCATTTCAAAGTGAAAGTTTTCACAGGAAGTGTTCATTCTCACTCACTCACACTCAAAATCTCTCTCCAAAGAGAGAAAAATAACATTAACAGACTTTTAATAGAAAAGTGTGTATAAACACGTATTTTCATAATAAAAAATTTAGAGGGGAAAATGTTTGATGGAAGGTAAATCTCAGCTTGCCCCAAACATTACAATTATAAATCTTTTGAGAAAATTAAAACCAAATTCGTTTTGTGTCTCGCTCAATAATATTCTTCTGGTTTTAAAAGGAATGGAAAGAAAAGAGTTGAAACGCATTAATGAAAATAAATGAATTTAACTCGGTGGATAAAACAAGGGGAGAAATAACTATTACGTCATGTTTTACTCACAATACTGTTTTTAAAACAACCAGAGAATATGGACTCGCAACAGTCTAAGTTTAATTTTTCGTGCCTAATTTTAATAGTTCATTATAAATGCCAACATACCAAATAAGAATATTGAGAGAAATTGATAGAAAATTTAAGTTTTAGATCGCACCGCAGCAGTCATTGTATAAATTGTTAGCGCCAATTTTAAAACTAGATGGTTTTATTCTCACCCTAGCCGACCACAACTAGAAACACTGCGTGTTCCTCCGTACTAGTAATTATTTTTCTTTCTTTTAATTCTTCATGTCTTCTTTCTTCTCCTTTTCTACTTTCTCCTCCTCACTCCCGAGTATTTTATTAGAAACAAAAGAAATTAATTTGTTTTTCAAGAAAAAAGAGAATGGAATAGGCCAAGAGGGTTAC
The DNA here is from genome assembly GCA_034700605.1 of Willowsia nigromaculata. NCBI lineage: Eukaryota > Metazoa > Arthropoda > Collembola > Entomobryomorpha > Entomobryidae > Willowsia > Willowsia nigromaculata. The sequence continues at coordinate 3,190 of JAQIXX010003551.1, read as the reverse complement.
TCAACGTCCTTCTCCTCTTCTTCTTCTTCTCTTTCGTCCACCATTAATACTAAATTACTTTTTACATCTTTTAAAAACTTCGCCTTTGTCTCCTTTAACCTCTGTTTATTCTTATTGCTTTATGCACACACTTTCTCTGTTCCCACCCACACGAAAAACCTTCCAATTCATTCTTCCCGAGAAAAAGAATAGAGGGGGAAAGTAGAGAAAACGAAGAGAGAAAGGGAAATTAGAAACAAAACGACAGAGACCACCACCACGCCATATTATTGTAAGAGATTACATTCCATTTTCTCATCTCACCCGTGTGACTACCATGACGACCCCTTTCTCTTTTAATTTCTTTTGCCGCTACACTACTCCCGATCCTATTTAATTTTTTTATATTGCTTTCTCCAAAGAAGAAAGTAAAAAATGTTTTGTTTTATTTACATTTGCTAATAGCACAAGGCATCATCCAAGGATTAGTAGCGTTTTTTATATATGGATGCCTTTGCACACTACTACTTTTTCAGCTCTCTCCAGTTATTGTGAATTGCCCAAGGAAAAAATTACTCTGTTCTTAGAAGCAATCCAGAGAGTTTTCGTGTTTGAAGGAGAAAAAAACGTTAATGGATTTTCCTGTGTGTAACCAGAGCATTGAGGGTAATTGCAATGCATCACTTTTTTAAGTGCTTTCACTTGCTTTCCTTTCTTCTTTTTTCGGTATTTTTACAATTTATATTTTTAGATCTATATGAGTTGTTACAGTGTGTGTATCTGGATATGTTGGTGGGAAAATTATACTTTGTAGAGTGAAATACAAAGTAAGTGGGCAAGAGACCTTATACCCGACTTCCTGTCCATTTTTCTCTGTTTTGTATATCCGAATGGACTATTTGGTTTAGAGGTCAAATGTGAAATCCTTCAAAAAATTTGAGCTTTTTTCAGCAAAAAACGCTCCAGAACTGTCTGCTATAGAAATTTCCCGCAACAAACGCTTAACTAAAATCATTGAAGTTTAATTTATGAGCAAAGTGGTGCGACATCTAACAACCTTCATCTAAATGGAGCTGCCTTTTTGGAGTTAAATTCCAATCCAGACAGCTTTCGCACATTTTTGATCCTCACTTTTTAAAAACATTTTTCTTTCTTTGCTCTCTATCCTTTGATCCTTTCAAACTTTACTGAACTGGAGAATACTTTTTACTGCCTATTGTTACATTTACTACACTCCTTACGTGTGGGTTCTAAATTTTTAATGTCTTTTTTGTTTACTCATATTTTATTGATTTTGACACAATTTCGTTTGTAAAGTCGACCAAACAACAATTCAGTTTGCTCCTGCAAAGCTTACTTAGGTACTTGGTTTTTTGCCAACAATGAAACCATCTTTAAAGTACGCAATTCTAGATTCTACGAGAAAATCAGAGTTTTAAAAGAGATTCTAGTATTTCTGAAGACATAGAATACACGGATGCTGCATCAGTAATAAAACAAACCAATGGACAAGAGAAAGCTTTAAAAAACACGGAACCATATTTTTCCCTTGTTTGTTGTTTTCCTTGTCGGCGGTGTGGTGTCGGGGAATTTTTGGTGTGAGGAAAACCATAAAGTTGTCCACTGTGAATAAAATATGAGACAAGGGATACTATTATGACAACACTTGACTTTTCCCCATATCCGGAGAAAGCAAGAGAATAGGAGAGTAGAGAAAGTGGTAAAGCGGAAGCAACAGCGGCAGCAGATGTTTCCTCCTGCTGCTCTCTCCTACGCGAAATATGTATGTTTTTTGTGATGACATTTGACAAAATATGACATGTAGAAGAGCTCCCAAAAGTGAAGTACTAGTACTTGTTGTAAACTAGGCGTGTAGAGTGAATCAAATAATAAAAGAGGAGGAATGACATTTTATATTCTGGAACAGCTTTCTGCGTTCCAGTTCACAAGAAAATTATGCAAAATAGGAGGACATGTTCTTTGAACCGAGAGAGTGGACACTGGCAGAGAAAAAAGTAATTTTGGTTTTTTGCGCAAAATTTAATACGGACCAACCGTCGCTTTCTACATTCACCGAGTAAATTATTTAGTTTTGAGCTACTTTCCCGTATGCGTGCATGTTTACAGTTTTGGATGGGAAATTTAGGGAAAAAATTGAATTAGTCAAGTAATTTAGTCGAGTTGAAAAAATTTGTTGTGTTTAATGGGGTGAGAGAAATTGGTTGTGTCACCAGCAGCAGGACAAGTATATTGTAGCTTTTGCAGATAGTTACAACTTTCACCGGAAATAGAAAGTATTTCATATAAATCCACTGAAAATAACAACAGGTTATGTAAAGTTACGTGTTCAGTGGGAAATGTCACACCCAAAAAAAAGCTATGCAAATTGGACTTTTTTCTATAGAAAAATGAAATAAAAGTAATCTGTTAACTTTTTCCGGTTTACTTAGTTTCACTGTTGGGAAAAAAGTTGAAATGTGCAGGAGACTTTCTGAGAAGTGGGAGGAGAGAATGATTTGTGAAAAAATGGTTATGTAGAAAATCTAGGCCAATTTTGAGTAAAAGCTTTTTGCGGAGGTATTCAGAGCGGAAAATAGGCACACGTGTATTTTAAGTTAGAAACGGAGTTTCCCTAATAGCAGATCACTCAAGATATAGGGCGCATTAGTATATTTCTTAAAGTTTCATTACTTCTTGTATTGACTGTGAATTTATTTTAACCGAAGGAAAGGTCAAATGTTTTGCCTCCTGTTGTGGTACGTCATTATGGAGACATTTTTCCATTTCCGAATTACTATAATTGCAGTTTTTAGAATTTTGAACTAAACAAGTTACAAGTTATGAGAAATTTGATCTAAGAACTGTGGGAGAATATTTTGTAAATGCAGTTTTTGAATGGAGGGTTGGTGTTACAGCAGAGACATGCACGTTTGATAAGTGACATCTGAAAAAGTCTTTTAATTTTTAGTATGCATGACAGAAAAGTTATGAATGGAACATTTCAACGCGTTTCAAAAATGAAACCAAATCTGTCAATATATCTATTAAAATGAAACTAGAGAGTATTACGTAGGTATTTTATGGGATGGGCAGTTTTGCTGAGAAACATATGTCAACTTGGAATACGATGCTGCATAATGTAATTCATCACTTAACTTTCAGCGACATAAACAGAGACTTAAACGCATAGGCTATGTATTTTGTATGAATT
>JAQIXX010003550.1:0-19256 GCA_034700605.1 Willowsia nigromaculata | reverse complement strand
CACAGGAAATCCCCAGTTTTGGGATTCGAAGAGTATCAGTGTGGATAGCCAGCACATCATCCTTAAACCTGGTAATTACACCACCGAGATCCACACGTAGGATCTGGAGGACATTCATCTTGTTAATTTCCATGACCTGTCCTCGGACCAAGGAGCCCTCCGGAGTTTCCGCGCTCGCTTCCTTCTCGTTTACCTTCACCACAACCGGCATTCCAACGTAGAACAGGCTGCTCTCAATTTTGAAGATGTCTTCCCCTTTCTCTTGTTTCTTCAGAGCCTCCATCGTCCTCTCAAGTTGGAACTTCAGGTCCTTCTCATAGTCGCTGTTAATGGCATCATTTATCCTCACCGTAAAATCAAACGGCGTCTTGATGTACGTCAGCTTGTAGTCGTAAGCCTCGTTCGAGATGATAGGTCTTTCGAAGTAGGTCACCTTCGATTTGTACAACTTCTCGGCAGCGGTAGCCATCTTTCCCTTACAATCAGTCAGGTGTCAGACGAGCGGGTGGGAATGAAAATTGAGTGATAGATATTTCCTGTAACAAAAAACATACACAAACAATTTGTTAATTTTTTAAAAACAATAAACGAGTAATCCTCCTCTGAAAGAGCTTTATCCGTCATGTCTCATTTCACAATTAAATTAAAAAACAAAAACCCACCTGCTTCTAAACTCCTAATCGAAGTTGACTTGAACGAGCAGTAAATTAGTAATTAACTGAAGCGAATTCCCAGTTTCGAGCTTAGAATTAAAAGCGAACGCAGTTAAAAGTTAATTGTCAATCGACTAATTAAAACAGAAAGTCAAAACGCTTTTGTTTCACCAGCAATGGTCAAAATAACAACTCAATTTGCAGTTGCAACTTGCAGCACAAAAATCCACAAATGAAAGAAAAAGTCAAACGGTTACTTTCAGTGCAGCATGCTGTCTCGCTCGTACTGTTTTGTTGCGTTGGTGCTTTTTTACAGGGTCATACCGGATTCATCCACCGCATCCAAAATCACCTTTGGGTTTTTCTAAAGAGCGCAGAAGACTGTCAAAGAAAAATTGAGGTAGGGAACTCTCTGCAAGGAGGGGTAGGAATGAAGATTGGAGGAGAGGAATTAAATGGAGTTTTTAAATGAAGAAATTAGTTTTGCTGTGTTTTTGAACAACGACATCCAACAATGGGAACAAGAAAGTGAATGCACGCATGCGGTCTAACGATTCATAAGTTGACTGCTACCCGCTTTCTTTCGTTATCGCCATCGCGATACTTATTTTGCATAAAATGCATTCATGCAAATCTCAAGATAAGTCAACCGTCTTATAGGAAAATGAAGAAAAATGCACTCAAAAGAAAAGACGAATTCTCAGAACGCCATTTTCCTCAGTGAGGGATAAGCCGATAATACGCTACGTGCCATGCATAAATTTTTCTGGAGAACGGTGCATGTGCATGTGCATACCGCAGCATACGAATATTATGCTAATTAAATTTTATAGTTGGATGAAGGATGAATCGATGATTAAATATGAGTAGCATTTAGTTTTGCATTTTTGTCATTGACACGTTGGAGTGGGGGAACATGAGAATAAAAGAGAAATATAGTTTTCAAGTTGTTTGTTTATTTTTTACGTTTAAATTGTTACAAATTAATTAAGCTCTATTTTGTATTGATTAGACGATTAGGGTAGATAAGGCACAGGCCTGGGGATGAGTGGAGGCGGATGAGCAGGTAGCACAGGGATGGGTGGGAGGAACACAGGGTTGGGCTTTGTGATGGGGTGAACTGGAACTGGGTTGATGACTGGTATTGAAGGTACTTGTACCCCATTCGCTCCAGACGCTGATCCTCCACGAGTCCAAATTGGAACTGGTAGCTCAGGAGAAATGGGCACCTGGATGGGTCCTGCAGGTATCAAGTCGAGGTCTCCTTCGGCTGATGTGGTCCCATTGTTGTTTGAAGAGGAGGAGGAGCGCTCATAAGGAATATCACAGGACATTATCGACCAGTTGAAGAATAGGCCTTCTGAGCAGTTGAAAATGAGGGGCTCGCCTTGGATGCAAACTATGTATTGATTTGCTGCAAGATCTGGAACGCCAGGTACTGAAGGCGCGACCACTACTGCGTCGGGTAAGTCGTCAGGACAAGTGATTACTGGGAGGATGCCAATTGCTTTACCTCTGTTTAAAATTATTGGAGTTGAGTGAACCCAGCTATTAAGAAGGCAGAGGGTGAAGAAGGTGACGGTCAAGGAATTCATGGCACCCATTTTTTGTTTAGGTTGTATTGGTCACTGCGGAAAAGATAATTTAACTTTAAATTGTGATATTTATTTAACCTCAGAATATTTAACAAAATATTCTTACCAATACGCTGAGAACTAGAGAAATAAAAAGAGAAACCAAACCAAAGTTGGATAACTGTTTGTATGAGATTACAAGTCGATGAATGATTGAGGAATCGGGGCTGCAACCAGTCTTTAAATACTTTTCTCTCTCTTTCCCAGAAAAAATCCTGTGACATGCATGCATTGTAAATTTGAGCCGGTGATAAGGCTAATGAATCCTACCGTAACGTAAATTTCAGTGCTTTTCTGCCCGCCTGAGTGAACAGTAAATTCTGGAATCATATTTTTCCATAAGGCTTTTCATTGAAGACTACCTCGAGATCACCGTTGGTCATTGACATACTGACCGAAATTAGGATTTATTTTTGCTATTTTTGCATTGTGTTTTATTTATGCGCTTATCAATTCACCGATTTGAAATGAACATGAGAAAAAACCGTTTAAATTCTTTTGTGCATTCTGGGTTTAACTAAACAATGACGCGAAATGATACAAGATACAAGGCTTTGTGCACATGTAAACGTGACAAAAAACACAAATTTTGGTGCTTATCAATTGTGTATTTACTTTACATTCCAGTATTATACCATTAGTATTTACCACTGCATTGAATGAAGCTTAGTAGATGATGAAAAACAAGTGATCCTTGACCAGCTTCAATAATCATGTATCTGATTTTGCACCCTTATCCTTGTGTGGTTGTCGGCTTGTCGTGACGATCATCACGCTTATCATGAAGATGGAGGAGGCTATGGAAATCTGGATCAACAAATCTTTTAGAAGTTTTTTGAGCATTTTGTGTTGTCAACAGGCTTTTGCGGTTTCAATTGGCAAATAAAATTTTAGACCAGGCAGACGAAAGAAATATATAAGCAGTAGGTGTAAAAATGCATAAACCATGTCTCAGCAGAAATTAATGAACATCAAATGAACGACATTTTCATCTCTTCAAAATTCTTGTACACCTGTCTCCTCTACACCCTCCTCTAAGATAACCATGAGCATGATATCGTCCTCGTCTGCACCATTCTTGGAATGCCCCATATGCCAACAAAGCTTGTTACTCACACAGCAGGTTTCATCATCTCCTCAAGAACCTTCTGATAACCATGCTCGTGACACTGAACTGATAACTGATTCTCTCCAGGGGGACACTAGAAGTAGTACTCGATGGTCACCTGTGTGCACCCCTTGTGGTCACATGTTCCACAAAGTTTGCATCACAGAATGGTTCCGAATACGGAGGAATTACGATGGCGGAAGTGCCATTCGTTGCAGTTGCCCGTCTTGTCGAAAGCTTATTGCTTATCATAAGCTTATCCGCGTTTATCTACCAACAATCCCTACCGATAATCATGAGATGCCATTTACCTCCACTCCGGTCCCACGTTGCCCCCGATCCTCACCCACAGGACGAGTCTCAGTGTCTGAAGCTGTGCGACGCTACAATAACCAACATCTCTTGATGGACGATGCTTCCAATGGTGGTTACGAAGGAGGAGCTATCATCCCTACCAGTCAGCAACAGAACACCTCCAGAATCTACAACGATTTCTTTGGAATCTGTGGAAGAATCAATACTGCTCCTCAACCACCGCATCCAGGTCGTTCGACTACCAGGTCACCCCACCATTTGAGGAGTAGACGGGGTGGACATGGTCTTGCTCACTTCCGGTCTGCAGGTGACTATTGGTCAAATGATTTGCCAGCAGGAGTAGAGAACGCAGCTGGAATTGATCTAAACTGCGAGAATGAGGATTGCGTCGCATTGAAAAACGTTTATGAAGTTTTAACGTAAGAAACGTAATGCTCCACAGATGAATGTTTTCAATAAAGGGCCTTTAAATTAATATGAATGGGATTTGAGTATAGAATGGAATTCAGGTCACTTCAAAGAAAACTGGAGCAGGAGGTGGATATTGGAAGAATGAAGTCAATTCTTGTGGCGGGGCTGCAGCAAGATGTGGAGCATCTCAAAAAAATGTATGCGTGACCTAATACCTAACTGACAACTTGGTTTGATATCATTTGATAAATTAATTATTTTCTCAATCGAATGACAATGTTTCGTTCTGAATATTTTGTTCAGGAAATCGCGAAATCTTCCCATGAATCGTGCAAGAGTTATTGGTATCTTAATTATCTCATTCATTTGCTTCTGGATCTCTGCCTGCGCAATCCTCGTCTTCTTCTAAAGCTAATCTCTCCCGATAACTTACTCAAGAGTGAATGCGAATGAGCTTGAAAAGAAAATCTCAATTCACAAGTATACAGTTTTTTGAAAGAAAGAGAAAGTACATGCCAATTTGTGTGTTTTTCTGCTAAATCTAATTTTGTATAAGTATGATTGATTAATTATAACCTCTAACACTAACTAGTAAACACAGTAGCGCTATTTTTTGCTACTGAAGGTAAACTCAAAAAAGACTGATTTTTTCATTTGCTTTTAAGTTATGTAAGTTTCATGTTACCCCTTGAAGGTAAGGGATGGCTAGAAAAATTAATGGCTGTTCATTGTCTTGAGATTGAAGCATTGGTCATCTATCTGAATATGCCAATTTGCAAAGTTTGTTAATATCACGAGATTTACTCTTTTTTAGATTACCTAGATTGCTTTACTCTGACACACTCACCCTCAAACCACCTATCGATCTGCCAAGTCTTGAAATTACACTAACCAAATTCAAAATACTTTTACACCGAGTTAGCCATGCTATAAAAGTGCTTTAGTATACCAGTAAGTGCACATTTTAAATTAAAAAGCTACACAAATGATCATATTGCATTATTCTTAATCATTGTATCCTCAATTCTATATATAGATACTATTAGATATTCATACTTTAACTATTTCATTAAACAAACTTATTTAACTTTTTGTCAAACAATTATTCACATAATATGCAATCAACAATGCGACAGGAAAGAAGACAACCTTAAATATGCGCATACAGACATGTAAACTTTATATGATTGAGATTGCGATTTACAACAGGCAGTCAAGTCCCCTCTTCATCTCCCATTTCTGCATTTTACAACTCCACGACATCCATCACAGTACAGTATTCAAGGTAGTAAAAGTCATACTAACAAAAAACACATTATTTTTCTCTTCATTAATGCATCGCAAATGCACGACACGCAATGAAAGAACTTCCCGATTTACTATTTGAGATATTCCTCGTTGTGTACGATGCCCAACTCAAAGGGTCTGCATCAAAAAGCTGCATCCCCCTCTGAAAAAATCAGGCTTCTTCTGTACTCTGCTTTCATTGTTGTCCGGAGGCTCTTTTGCAATGGAGAGAAAACACCAGCGAAAAAAGTGCTGGATAACATGCACATAATTTTTATTTTTATCTCCTCTTCATTCTGTCCTCCAAAAAAAGGAAATAAATAGCTTGAAAGAACAAAACGCAAAGAAGGGAGGGTTTTAGAAGGGTGGTGTACTTTTGTATGTTTCTCGGCATCTCTCATGTTGATCATCCATTCAAAACATGTAAAACCAAACCAGTAACGGCAACTGGTATACCTACTCTGAAATGAGATGAATGAAACAAAATACATTTATTTTTAGAGTCTCTGGACTTCAGTATTCATTTCTGTTTGCTGGAGCCGGCGAGTTTATAAAATTTCGGGGCTTTCAGTGCACCCGTTTTGTTCGAAGGTGACAGGAGCAAAATGATCTTTATGAATATTTTTTTCTCTCTCGGAGGGTTGAAGTCGATCCCTTAAAAATCTCAGAGAGAAGTTTTGTTGGCTTGCTTTCATCTGTCGCAACAAAATGAACGGTGTATTTTGAGCTTCTATTTGACACTTTTTTGGCTCGTGCGACGACTACAAAAAGCTGTGTAAAGGGAAGAGGGGATGAAAACTTGCAAATCCGTAGAATGTAATGGTAATAGCGTTCATTGTTATTATTGCGTAATCTCAAATGATTGAATAGGGAACAAGCACTTAACCGGAAGGAAGCATTTATTTCATAAGCTATTTTCATAATATGAATAAATTGTGAGCAGACTTCCAAAGGGATGCCTCCATAAACTAAAATCATTGAGCGAGAATTCATCAAAAGTTGTGTAATCTCAGCTTTCACTAGTATCTTTCCAAAGTTATTGGAACCAGTTACGAGGTGGAAGCGGTGGCGGACAAGGACAACATACAGCTAAATCCACCGAAAAAATATTATAAAGCCGTTTTCCGAACAAAACAGGAATTCATTTGGGATTGAATGGATGGGTGTAAAAGCGTACTGATTGTTGTTCTGGCAAATCATGCATACACAAACTATATGCAGCTGGATGCGGATTAACTATGATGGATTTGGACATTTTGGGCAGAAAAATAAAAAGTATTTAGAGTATTTTCCAAAAAGAGTCATCCTTTCAGATTTTGGGGAGTTTTCCGGGTAAAAATTGCATGTCATTTTTGGGGTAACCGTTCATTGAATATTCACAACAATTAAGCTAAGCAGCAGCATAGCACACAGATTTTTTCGAACAATTGAAAAAAAGGAAATCCATTCGTAATGGTAAATGAAATACGAATGAAAAAACATTACGCAAATTTGTATGAGGGGAAGCAAATATTTTTGACAAACAATGGATTCCATTGTTGAAATTATTGGAAGAGGAGACAACACTAGCTTCCTGCTGGTAGTATGTAATTACATGCGTATAAAATTGCTTCTTTTATTGCATAATTATATTGAAAATTAAATGAGTATTGATAGGCCAAGACGAATCAATAATTTCAACAATGTTCACAGAAAATAGAGAAAAGAAGTGATAACTGAGATTTGCATGTAATTTTTTCCAGACAATCAAACAAATCCATACTGATTTATGAGAAATAAAAGGATTCTTTTATGTTTACTTTAAATATTAATTTGAATGTTTGGGTGAACGGTTGACAGCTAAACTCAATTCTGAAAGATTTTATACACCTGTTTCCTCCGAATTGAATGACCAGTCGAGTATTGCACCCTAGAATGACGAAATAATGAGAAATGAATGACGAGGCTCCCTACAAGGCAGTCTTTTATCCGGTTTCAGAAATGAATTATGCAAGCAGTTTTGCTGAACAACGAGTGACTTATCTCAGTTTTTGATGGACAAACAACAAAACACATTCAATTCCTCCCTCTGGGTTTTTCAGACACAGACAGGGGTAGGAAAGACATGAAAAGAAACCGGAAGTGTTAAGTCAGAGGTCACACTTCTTCCGTGATCGTGATAGTGCTTCAACTTAATAATGTAAAATAAATACAAATGCAAAATTCAGTGCACTAGAGGTACATACGAAAATGTTTTTTTTAAATAACCAGTAGGAATGATAAAAAGTAACTGAATTTGTGTGTAAAGTATCTACTATAATAATTTCTCATGAAAATTGTGCAAATACACTATGCACTAATTTTATAGTTTGCTTTTTATGTAATTTATAGCTAAAATAGCATCCGTCCTACTCATAATTACACACACATACGCAACGCAACCTGTTTCATTCAATTTTACATAAAGTAAGATGCATCGATTTGTCAATCATATAAATACCGATTTCCAATCTTGCTTCATAGTTGGCTTTCATCGTACAGACTGGCCATTTATTTCAGTTTCCATTCTTATGATTCATAGTAAAAAGGGATAACCGTTAGGTTAGAATGAGCTTACAACACGGAAAAACTTGCAAACAATAAAAAGATGAAACTTTTTTGGAATGAAACATTGTTTATATAATATAAATATTTAAATTTATTATAGACATCTTTCTAATATTTGTATCAACTCACAGAGGTGTATAAATTAAATTACATCTAATACAAGTTAGTTAAGTTTTGTGTGGTGCAAGGCTAATTAGCAGAAAGAACAATAAAAATCATAATAATAATTTAATGTACAAATACTCATATTCATATCACAGGATTAAAAATAAAAACGTACAATTTAAAAGCATTGTTTTTGGTATTGCAATACAGCTTTCTACGAATTAAACTGTTAAAAAACTTATTCCACTTTCTCTGCATTATATAATTGACTAGATATAACAAATAGGGTTTTGCTACTTCGAAATAAATTGCACATTTCAGAACAGTGTTTTGTGTTAAGACCATTAAGTTGCACTTGAGTTATTTTCTTTAGTAATACACCATATTATTCTGATAAGGGCTTCCTTTCTGTGGAGAAAACTTGATATCTCCACCAACTCCACTAACCGCTACCATCTGCTGAGGAGGGGATGACACCGACATGGTATCAGCAATTGACGAGCTATCCTCATCGAACGAACTAGCGTAACTGTAATTGGATGAGCAATCATGATCCACCAAAGCGGTGTGTTGCTGATGATGATAATTTGTGAAATTGTTGGGATTAGAGGATCTAATAGAACTCGTTCCCATTAACGGGTTATTAGCTAAACCCTGTTGATTATGATGTTGAAATTGATATGCAATCGGTGGCATTGCGCCAGGCACGTGTGCAGGCTGCTCATCAATTTTCTGGCTGAGGGGATGATGTTCCTGGTGTTGATGATGTTGTGGGTAGAACGTGTGTCCGACCGGATGTCTCGGATTATTGAATAAATTGGGGTCCTCGTTGATAAAAAAGCTGGGATCTTGATTCGCCCCAAATTCCTGATCTTCCGGTTGGGGAGTGGATGGTCTCGTGGCTAAAGTTTCGACGAGACTTCCCTCCTGATCCAGAACAATTCTCACATTGCCCACACGAACAACGTAGTTTCCATCAACTTGCTCGCATTCAAAGGAGGAGTTCATGCTTTCATCGTCGTCATCCTCACCTTCGCCTCTTTCATCCCCAGTTTTTGTCAAGTTTTTAATCACGCTCACTGCCCCACTCAAAGCCCAGATATAATTGTAGGCAAATCTCAAAGTTTCAATTTTTGTAAGTCTCTGGTCCTGTGGCATTTGGGGGAGGACGAGGCGGAGCCTCTCTAATGCGCCATTGAGGAGGTGCATTCTGTGGCGTTCCCGGTCATTGGCTTTCATTCGACGGAATTTCTTCTGCCGCATGATAACTGTTGGAGACTTTTTCCGGGTGCGACGAGTTCTCTGGGGAGGAGCTGACTGTTGTTGGTGAGGTAAGGGAGGAGCTTCCTTTTGAGGAGAAATTGTTGAGGTGGATATTTCAGTCTCTTGAATATTTTGTTGGGGATTTTGCTGCATGACTAGTAGGTCCCTTCGAGACAAGCGGGGTTGATGGTGAGGAGAAAATTCAACTTTTTCAGGGGTCCTGTTATAGTTGCCAGGTTTGGCGTACGAGGCATCATCACCTCCATCCCCTTGAGGGGTAAACGTAGCAAACTCAGATGTCGTGGAGGATGACACCGAAGATGGTGGTGAAAGGTGGGAATGGTCGGAATAAATGTGGGGAAACAAGGAGGAGGGATGCGGATGGTGTTGGTGAAGTGGTCCATTTGTTGGAGGAAATAACTCCCTCTTGACGGGGGAGTGCTGATGAGGAGAATGAGGAGATTGGTGAGAGTGATATGACTCCGGGGAAGAATAAAACGTTCGATCCATCGAACCCAAATATTTAACTGACCAGATTTGTGACTAGGAATTTAACTGAATTGAATCTTGCGTTAAATATTTAATCAACGACACGCGCACTCCCACAAACAAACAATTGATTAGGAATACTTTGTATCTTTTTAAAGCAAAAACAAGCGTGTAAACTTTGTTCACCAAATGATATCCGTTTTATGAGCTTTTTTAGATGACGTTCCGCACGCGCCGTGTATGTATGTGGAGTAAACGAGCGTCTCCGTCAATCTGATCTAATTCGGGTGACATGTGCACGAATATATGCTACCCCATCCCATATAGAAACGAACAATGTGATACATTATTTTAGAAACTCGTATATAAAACAGTAAAAGGGAGAACTAAAGCAGGGAAGGGGGAATGCACTGAATTTTATTTCGTCCCCTTGATCATCTCTGCAATGAAAGCTAATAGCTACCACCGCACCACCACCACCGGGCATTTTTGCTGTTTATTTCAGAACAGAATCCACAGCATTTTTTGGATGATAGGGTAGTAGCTGTGCAAACATTAAATATAGAGATATGATGATGACGATGGGAGGAGGTGGAGAGATGTTAATGGGCTCCCTAGTCCTCTGATTGTGATTATCTTTAAAATATAATATTTTTCTACCCTTGTCGTATTCAGTCATTCACCTTGCACAGCAGGAGGAAAAAGCTGGAAGTATGATTCTAGTTCTAAGTACAATTTATATTCAATGAACATTTATTCGTTTTGTCCGTTCGAAAAAGAAAACTGATATATGTATGTATTTGAAATGAATGAGAGAACTCATCTTTATGGCTTGTAGACAGTAAAATTTTTGATGGAACACTTGGACATCACAGAGATCTTTGGTGTTAGAGAGAAAATATGAACGGAGAGAGCAAAGACCCCAGAAACCATTTATTATATAGAATGCACAAACTAAAGTTTTTTGTCAAGGGTATCGAATATCAAGACAAAAGTGTTTGTCGGTTACTTCATGCACGTGCTTTCTTGTATGGATAGAAAACTGGTGGGATTGATTCGAAGCTTAAATTCAGAAAATTTATGAGATTATTAAAAAATTTATCAATATTTGGCAACGAAGAGGTCAATGAAAAACCGGTAGTAAGTTTGAAACATATTAATCGTAAAAAGAAAATAATATATCTGGAGGATCCTTTGCATTTGCATATAATCGAGACTCTGAAATAACGCTGATAGAGCGTTCTAACAATTTTTGCTAACAATTCGAAAGTCTGAAAAGTGAAGTGCAGACTAAACTGATAATATTTGAAACAGTTAACTCAACGGTTATAGTCCAAAACTCGAAAAAATGAAAACTACATTACTTTTTTTATACTTCTTTTTAAAGAAAATTTTTCTCGCTATTCTCTCGCTCTGAGCTCTACATTCAGGGAATTGATGATGAATGTTAATAAATTTTACTGTGAAGTTGCTGTTTTTGTTTTCAATTTGAAATGGTTTATAGGCTGCTCAATGGTTTTTACGACAATGGCTAGTCGACTTTCCAATTTTTTTCTGCTGACTCATCTCTCATCTCGATTCGATGACGGGGAAAGAGTAGTTTTTAAAGCAGTTCTAATGAGTGTCACTCTCTGGAAAGCTCATAAAAATAGTTTGGGAGATGAATGGATGGACAGTGCAGAAGGGACAAGAGAGTCGATTTTTTACTCGTTAAAATTTACGATTATTATTATTTCCACCATTTTTAAGAGGAGCTCGCACTGACTCGCAAACTCATTCGAGGGAACATATGGATCATTAGCAATAAAACTGTATTTTGTGTAATTTAAAGACAAAAATGTATGGCTATAGATGAGAAATAGTGAAACAATGAAAACTAGAAACAATGTCGTGTTTGCCTCCTGTCTGCTATAATTATTTATTATTATTACCACATCCATTTGAACATTAAGCATTTTTTTGGCGTCTGGTCTGTGATCTAAAAATGAGCTTTGCAATTAAAATATCTTCATGATTACTTCAGAAAAACCAAATTCGCTTGGGAAATCCAAACGGTTGCATAAGGGGTCATTTGAGACTCTAACATAATCTGTGGAGCTTATCATCTCTTATGAATTTATGGCACGTGTTATCACCGTTTCATCTCATGATCCACCTTTCATGAAGATCATCGTCAGTTGAATGAGATCTGATCCCCGTGCTATTAAAATCCATAAAACACTTCGCATCTAGAGATAATTCCCCGGGCTTATCTAATGGATTATTTCACGCTTGCAAAAAATCAAACCAGTAGAGAATACCCTCTTTTAAACCCGTTACCTTTCTAATAGTAAACATTCATGTTAGCTAACAACATTCATAAGGTAGGAGAAAAGAGCTTTCACCGATTTCACGCGGATTACAATGATGATAAGTGATTCACTCAGAGAGCTTTTATAATATGCGATGTTGAACAAACCATTCCAAAACCAACAACATGCGCGCGTCATGAATACAAAAAGAAATCTATTATCAAGTTGCACTTTTTTATTGAATTAAACCGAATAATTTTATTTCATTTTTATAGGAAAGGATTAATAAAATGGTCGGATTGGATTGAAAAAACAGACCACACGACTTTGGTCCTCGAAAAAACCTCCACACGATACATTTAAAAAGTGAGACTTATATTGTCTATATGAAATTCAGATATGATAAGTTTTCTAGCATTCACATTTCCAAACTGGTTAAGTCCCGTTTTCGGAAACATCGTTTGATGGTAAGATGTCCTCTCTCAGAAATCCAACTGAAAATACAACGACACGGGAGAAACTCTCTAGGGACAGGACCTGCTTTAATATTTTCATGAGGGATGTGTATCTTTTATTCTGAAAAATCTATAACCCTTTCTCTTTTCTAACCCTTTGAAACATTTTTTTCCTTTTATAGTTGATGAACACCATTTTTGAATGAATTCGACCTGCTACACGGTTGCTTTGCGAAGCTTAGTACTCATTTGTTTCATTCATCCATTCACTGCTTCTCAAAAGCGTGAATAAATTCTATAATGGACTCTAGCTGCAGATTAAAGATTTTAAAGCGTATAACCAGCAAATAAAAAATGCACTTTATACTTTTCTTGCATGATGAACCGTAAATTCGATAATTGATCATTTCCCCGAGATCCTCCTCACAATAGAGTCGGACAGTAAAGGAAAAAAAAGTCAGCTCGATTGGAAGATATTTTTACGAGCAAAACTTTTCAACCTGACCAACTGCACAGCATACTGCGCAATAGAAATCTCAATGAAAACCCCGATGAAATAAAATCGATTTTGATAAAACCAACCAGAAATTAAGGTTTTATTTCCTCTAAATATGGACCTTTTTAATAAGTAGTCCATTTTTATAGCCAGAAAAATCGCAATATTAACACAAAATATTCAATAAAAATATTATACAAGTTTTTTTTCAATGAAAAAATCTTTCCTTCTGCCCAACTGATGTCGTGTAATAACCTGAATTAGATTCGAAAACATATTTTTTCATATGATCAAACTATCGATAAAGTCTACAGAAAATAAGGGACCCGTTGTTGTTGTGTAAGGTTGACTGGTATTTGGAGCGGCAGATGTGCAGCTGCAAAATTCATTGAGAGTTTGACTGGATGGAGGAGAAGGGTTCTGATTTCCTCCACCTCCTTCAAAGGTAAAGCAAGTGTGATTCTGACTCTTCTCGCTTTGATGATGGCCACCATCAACGTTTAGCAGGTTGCTGCAGGCAGAAGTGGAAGAAGATGGGATGTTGTTGGGATTAAAAGAATAACCATTAGAATTGCCACTGCTAAAGGCTGCAACAGGAGGTGGATGATTTTGATGGATTTGCTGATGAGGTGGTGGAGGAAAACTGTACATTGGATTTGGATTGAGAAGATGAGGATTTGTGGAGCTGGAGCTAGTGGACCCTCCTAAACAAATGCCAAGGGCTGCCTGCAACTGCTTGATTTTCGTCGACAAGGCTCGTTGAAGATGTGATGCAGAGGATGTGAGTCGATCCAGTTCCGATTGTAGATCGCGGATCTATAGGAAAAAGGGATAGTTAATTTTATTGAGAAGACATAAATATGATGGCTGGAATATGGCATATTTTTTGGTGAAAAGTAGCGCTAAGGTTTGGACTTGATTTGCTTTAATGAGCTTTAACAGTTTATTACATCTAAATTTTAGCTTGTGAATTTTTGGGGTAAGTTGATACGAAAAACGGGATCACGAACGAACAGACTGTGATGGAGGAGAGTAGAGATCATGGAAAATGGCATTTTATCAACTTTCTATGCAGTTTATAGAATCATTCATATGAATCGTCATTATGATGAAAGAGCAAGCACCTTTTTTTATCCAAGTTGAGCTCATTCATAGCTCGTTGATTCTCTTTGTTTAAAAACGAGATCTTGATTTTTCATTCACTGCTCTCATATCTCATAACTCATAATATGATAAATGATAGTTACACAAAAGCTCCAAAAATCATTGACTATTTTTGTATGCAACAGCCCTCCCAGCTTGTCTCGCATTGAGTCGCATCGCATCCCATATAAAGTTCAAAAAGTTTGCCATGTATTTTCTTTGGAATCAAAAAGTAGTTGAATGAATAATTCTATACTTCCCCTCTTTAGTTGGCCGGTTTCTACTTTTGACTGTCTGAAGCCAAAACTACAACAAGCTACTATTTATCCACTCCAAGTGGATGATGCTCGAGCAAAGTGGTTTCGATTTCATCGAAACAATATTTTTTCATATTTTTGCTTTTGCGCATCTGCCTACAAGTTTACTGTTTTCCATTGATGAAAAATGAATTTTTTGAAGATTCTTTACCTTCTGCACCCTTTCCTCATCCCGTTTTCTCCACGCGTCAGTCAACCTCTTGATCTCCTCTTGAAACTTGGTTTTCACCTGTTCTATGATCTGTTGGTGTTCTTTCCTCATCCCTTCTAATTTCCCTAAAAGTTTTCTCCTCTCATCAGTCGCCTCCTCCCTCTCGCTCACCACCTCCCCCAATTTTCTCTCTAGTGTCCCCACCTTCTCCTCCAACACTCCCTCCAATTCTTGAGCCCTATTTTTCCACTTTGAATCCACATACTCCTGGCAGTCATGTCCCCTCAGCTCCTCCCCATATCTTTGAATTTTCTCCTCAAGTTCCTCCATCTGAAGAAGGTATCTTTGCCCCTGTTTTTCCTCAGTTTCGAGCCTCCTTATCAACTGATTTTCTCTGCTCTCATATTCCCTCAGCTCTCCATCCAATTTGAAATTTTTCTCCTTCATCTCATCCAGTTCTCCTCTCAACTTTCCTATGGTATGCCCCTGGTCCTCGCTTATCTTTTTGAGCACCTGAAGATTCTCCTCTAGTCTCCTCTTTTTCCCTAGAATCGCCTCCTTTTCAGCAGAAAATGATCCCGTATTCTGCTCAACTTTCTGCTTCATACTTATCAACGACCGTTTCATTTCACTGGTCACCTCCAAAAGTTTTCTCCTCTCTCCCGAATACCTCCTCAGTGTCCCCTCCAACCCTCTTTTTTCTTCAAGCCACTCGCCATTCTTTTTCTGAATTTCTTTCCTCGACTCCTCCAATTTTCTTCTCAACCTTTCTTCCTCATTTCTCCATCGGTGGCATTCACTTGTTACCTGTTTTAGTTCCTGCTCCACCCCCTCCTTTGAAGCCATGATCCCCCGGAGGCGATCTATACTTTTGTCACGTTCATCCCTTAAATTGAGGAGGAGCTCTCTCGATCTTTTGATGGCTGCCGAATACTCTTCAATTTTGTTTGAGAATTTTTCTCGGGTATCTTGGAGGGTGGAGGTGAGCTTTTGGAGTGTGCACTCATACTCAATCTGCTTCTTCAGCATATCTGATTCTGCGGATGTAACCGTTATTTGGCACATGTGAAGTTGATTTTTGAGGTGCGATTCACGATCGCTGGCGTCGTTTAAGGAGGTTTTGAGAGAATGTCTTTCTTTCTCAAGAGTTGCACATCGCCCCACCAAAGTATTCAATTGACCGGTGAGCTTCCTTATCTGCTCTTGATAACATGACTCATCCACCCTTCTTTTAAAATGCTCTCGTAAGAATTCCAAGCACTCCTCTCCTGACGAGTCATCCTCCCCCACGCCCGATCGCCTCCAATGATCCCGGGGCTTGAAGCCGAGATCTTGACAAATGTACAGCAACTTTTGAACCAAATTTGCCTTTTCTCTTGAGACCGTAGACATTTTTCCTTCCATATTTTCGAGATCCTTTTTCAAACCGGAAAAATCAGTATGGAGGCGTGTGATTTCCGAGCGAGACAACTCCAAGTTTTCTTTCACTTGGAGGGAATCTAGAAGGAGATCCTTTTTCATTTCCTTTTCTCTGTCGAGGGACTCCTCCGTTTTTTGAAGTTGGATGTAGACCTGCTTGGCAGAGTCTTCTGTTTCTTTTCGGAGGCATCGTTCCCTCTCAAGGTCCTCCAAGATAACGGCTCGCTCATGTTCCAGATCATGACGGTGACTTCGTTCCTTCTCGAGTATTTCCTGAAGTGTGGCTATTTCTTTGTGGTAATCAGTTTGAAAAGCAGTCTCAAAATCTCTTTGGCTTGTCATCGATGAGCCCTCTGTAGTTTTTGGCTTCTCGAATTCAACAGACTCCTTGACTCTACATTCTGTCTTTTTCGAGTTGGTGGTATCCCGTTCCGGAATATCATCACTGCTTGGATGATATTGATGTCGATGCTGCTGCAGTTGGCTTATCGTTTTCCGAATATTCGACTTGTCAACCTTCTCATCAGCGTCAATTACGCTTTCAGTGTCGCTTTCCAGAAAAAGGTCATGCATGCTTATCAGCAGCTGTAGATCTGTCTCCAGTTTATCCAGTCGATGAGCGAGCATACTACTAGCTAAAACTTAGAAATGCTCGGAAGACATCGGCGTCAGATAAGACACGTAAAAAGCCCATCAAATTTCAAGATGGTTTATCAGATCAGAGGCTTTTCAATCGAACGAAACATTTCCTCTGTCATCTCATGAGAAATGTTTTGATTAAAAAATTAAATATTAGTGCATGGATACAGATAGCAATTTATTTTGAGAATGATGACAGAAATCCTTCAATGATAAGACAAGAAAGATAAATCGATTGGGACTGGCGATAAGAAACGGGTATCAATTTTGAAGTAGAAGGAGCAGACAAAGACAAGATCAAGCCTTCATGAAGTTTAGAATTCTCTCACGCCATCTGTCTTTAAAGTTTGAAGCCAGTTTTTTCACAAAAGTTCATCTGCAACGTGCACATTTTTTGCGTCGTGGGTGAAGAGGACCGCCAGGTACTCATGAAATTGGGTGGGTACGGAAACTACCGGAGAAGAATAATAAACCGTAAAGAGTGAATGCTCCCATTAGTATGGAATGTATTGAGTGCATGCATGTGTTCATTTCGTCTTCTCCATCTCTATTCTCTATCCACTCCAAAACTCCACCTGATCATCCGGCTAAACATTGGTTTGTGTGCTTGTGCTTCTTCGTGTGATAATCAAAACTGGTAAATTTTAATTAAATTTTGTTCTTTCTTTAAAGATAACTTATTTAAAGAAGTATTGGACCAGTCGTTTGTTTAAAAACTTTGCAGGGAGCCTATTTCGGTGGGAGTAAATTTCAAATTCATCCAAGATGACTTTCTGGAGAGTCGCTGGTCTCAAGTAAGTATTTACCTTCACATAAAGTATGTTTAATTTAAATAATTGTTGTCCCTCACCATGCTATGGGGGAGGGGATTTGCACACTAATTTTGTTTGTGCCGTAGTTTGTGGAGTAGATAATTTTATTTCAATCAGTATTATCCACGTGCAAAATGTAGTGTTTGTGGTTATTTTAATTGTGCATTAATTGTTACTCTTTGTTTTATTTGATTTGTTTAGCTACATCCAATATTCCACCATTGCCGCCCGTGTTGTTCGTAACGCGCTCAAGGGCGAAGCCAAGGTGGAGGCTTTGAAAAGGGGCGAAAGTGGAATTAAATTCACTCCATGGAAGGATGGAAAACCTCAAACTGCCAGGTTAGTTATTTAATTAGCTTACCTTTAGTTCATTTTTGTTAAAATCTATTATGTCAGGTATATAATATCTAATGAATATTGTGGTCCACTATCTTTTTTTATGTATTTACAGCTAAATGGATTAAACGCATGGAGGAACGCCATTTGAAAACATCTATATTTTGGTGGCGTCTCGATTGAGTATAAAAGATAGAATTATAAAAAATATAAATAGGCTTTTCAGTAGATTTACTTTTTAATTAATTGTTCTTAGAATGATTATTTAAATGTCCCTGTGAAGTAGAAAGAAAGCGACGGAGTGAATGTAAAATTATCTTCTCTATAAATTCAGTGATGGGGATTCAAAACATTTAAACGCGATGCTATTCATTTCCTTCGACGTTTAAAAAATGTAAAAATATGTAATAAAATCAAACATGAGTCACAGGAATAATTAAGCATTTTGTCAAGTTTAATTAGTGCTTTATTGACTTTTTGTCATTATCAGTATTTTTTCTCCTTTTACTCCTCTCCATAACTTCTATGATCAAAAAGCAAGCCATTCCCACGATGAGGAATGTCGTTAAAATGTAGAGTTTACTACGAATGCAGGAAATGTTGGAGTTTGCATAGCCGATGATGAAACCAACCGACTCCCAAAATCGGTAATTGCTAAAGGCAGCTTCCTCTTCGTCAGGGAAGATAAAGCCGTAAAATGCTAAAATGATTTTATAAGTCAGGAAATTACTTGTTTTGTTTCAGTTAGAATCGTTATCTTGTAATGTTAAATGAATGTGAAATGTCACCGTTGATCTGAGTTTGCCAAACGGCATCAGCTGCCCCCCAGAACCCTGCAATCACGAAATAAATTAGAGGTGATTCCGGATCCGGCTTCCAGAGGAAGTAGACGCTGATGATGGCAGCGTTAATCAATGCCCCAAGAATAAATATTGGAGCTCTTCCAATTCGTCTAAGAAGCGGTCCAAAAGCGAGTGACAAGATGGCGTCAACTGAGCCGTAGCATATGAACACGTACCCAACATGCTCGACCCCCTTTTTAATAAAACTTTTAATTAGACAGTATGATAGTATAGTTACCTCAGACTCAGAGGTGAACGAAAAAAAAACTAACTAACTATAGCTTTTTAAAATTATTAAAGTTTCATCTACTTACCCATGAACATGTAATATATGCCTGCAAAGAAAAAAGAAAGCATTTAGAGGCGTCAATACATCATTCATTCTCATTAAAACGCCGGACATGGCGTCTTCATCTCGTGCATACAGTAACTAGAAGGGTAACTGACCCATGGAAGCAACTATCGGATACTATTGAAAACGATAAGCCGACGAACTAATGATGA